>JAXQGN010000307.1:0-54265 GCA_037039805.1 Irpex sp. M6601 | reverse complement strand
TAGCATCGACGTAGCCTTTGCTATTCCGAAATAGTTCACTTCCCATTCACAGTTCAGTTAAGGGGTTGTCATAGTAGTCATGATTTGTGCAGTGTGCCACATGCCGTAGCTCAATATCTGTAACAATAGGAGTTTAGCTTCCTTCGTAGCGATGCTCTATGTACATTCCCTAGACATCCGAAATATGTACATCATACGATTTGTTAGGACGAGCAGTACTCAGCACCACTTGTCGAGGTGGATCGGTGTATAAAATCAAGGAATTTCTGCTCTACAACATCGGGTCTAACAGCCAGCGGGAACGGTCGCATCGTTATTGTGGTTTGCTGCATTGACACCGAGCCCACGGCTGGCAAACGCTGTCCACAATGTGCACTTATTGGCGCCGTTGAAACGATTGACATCGGCTTGGATCCATGCGTCTCGAGCGGTAAGGACTAAAGGAGAGTGAGTAAATAGGAACCTGAGCAAACGGCTGACAGGAAGTGGCGGCTTACAAGTCGGGTTGCATGGCTGCAACGAAAGAGCGTCGATGAAGAGGTGCAAGAAGACAGTATTGCCTCCGGTTGTCCTATAATCAAACAACTTAGTTGGCGAAGTGATTTCATGATAGGTCAACTTTACGTAGGATCAGTATGAGCGGTGGCAGAGAATCCGTGAGCAGCAACAAGAGCGGCGTAGACGTTGTGAAGTATGTTTGCCCACACTTCGCCGATGTCTGAGTGAGGAGATCGTCAGAACGCGATGGTTACGAAACGCGATCTATGTCAGACTTACCGTGGACTTCAGTCAAGGTCTTCAAGCTGGCATAGTTCAAGGGATTGACGGTCCTAGAAGCAGTGCACGTGAGAATGGACGTACAATGAAAGCGATACAACGAACTCACGTAGAAGTAGAGTACGGATGGGACCGAATTCCGACACTGTTGTTCTCGACAAACTGACCAAGGATGTAGTCGGGAACTGTAGCATCTTTGTGCTCCGTCCATCTATACAGTATCATGAGCATTCCAGCGCATTTTTAGTAAGCCAATAGACTACTCACTCCGCGAAGGCGTCGGACCATCCCTCGCCCATGCCACCAGCTTCGTTCGTCTGTAAGCAACGCCCGGTACCTCCGCCGGTTAGTCGGTTCGTAATACCGTGCGTGTTCTGCGTGGCATCGTGCATGTTTTGATCAGTATAATGGCCATGAGAATAATGAAGTAATCCAGCCGCATAACAGTGACGTACCTCATGCGAGACAATGTCGTTCTCGAGGGCTCCGTCACGTTGCTAAAAATCGATCAGCACTCGTGAAGGTCAAAAATTGCTGTGAGAACGCACCGGGTTTGTGAACGTCCACAAGAACATCCGCATGCGTCCCGATTGACCGCTTCGATGTCAAATAAGCACAACGGTGTAAACTCGTAAAAACAACGTGGCGTACTCAGCGGGCGTGGCAAAGTCAGCGTTGTTGGTCCCAGCAGAGTCTTGCACCGACACCGTCACACGATCATTTCCCTTCCCTCCCTTGCCGAAGTTGTTGTTCTGGAAGCTGTGATGCGAGAGCTTATTAGGCATGTTCGTTCCGCGTAATCTTCCGCGGTTGTTACTTACTTGAACGCAGCCTCGGTGAATCCGTACTTGTACGAGATGTCGTGAATGGTGTTTACAATATAGAATGTATTGACATGAGCGGCGTTCACATTCTGGGTGGTGGTGGGTGCAGTGGTGAAGTCCGGAGGGAAGTTGAACACTGGGCCGGCGCCGGATTCTTGCGTGGTAGCTGTTTGGGCTCCCTTGAACGTGATGACGTTGTTGCCCCTTTCAACGGCATGAGTCGCGGGAGAAAGAGAATTTAGGTAACACCAGTTTGCTTACGAGGTATCAGTCGTGGATGTTGTACCGTCGTTGTTCCATCCATCAGGAGATGCGGTGAGATCCTCGGGGTTCGTGAGCAGCTGCAACCCTTCAGGAGGAGTCTCCTTCGTAATCGGAAGGACGAAGAACTAAAACAAATCAGCACACAGATTTAATGTCAGGGCATGCGACATTGTACTCACAGATGCCTTCGTGACAAAGTCGGTGATGTGCACAAGTTCGCCGCTGTGGGCATCAATGAAGGCCTCAACCCAAGCACCGGTCTCGTCGTTCTGAATTTGTACAACGTGAGTCAAAGCCACGGAGCCGTCCTCCTTGGCAATAAACTCGAGGGTCGCGGGCCACTCGTTGTACTTGCCACCGAGGGCACTCTCGGCTTTAACAATGGCTTCTTCGAGGGTGAGCGTCGGCTTCGAAGAGGGCACGGAAGCTGCAGGCCGAGGGTCAGAAAGCTTTCTTATGTTATTTCTGACATACCAGGCGCAAGCACTTACAGGGTTTGACGAAGGACGAGCCGAAAGCTACGACCTTGCCAGCATGATTGAATGCTACGTTGGCGACCGCATTCGCGACGGGAACACCATCCTGATAAGTTCTATCAGCATGCCATCCACCACCATCTGCCCCGTTGATGGACACTCACGATCTGCTGACGAACATACGCATGTGCCGCTGCTTCGCCCGAAAAGCCTGACTTGAAGCTGACTTCGTTATCAGAGAGACTGAGATGGGATTGTATGAACGACAAAGCGGCTCCTTCGAGGTCCTCGGAAGCTCGCTTGTTATGAGGGTGATCTATGCCGGCGCCGAAAGTCTGGATCGCCACTCGGCGGTCAGAAAAAAAGGTCTTCAACGGATGGAAACATTGAACGTACCTCGAAAGTAGATTCCGGATGGAATGTAACAAGGCGCAAGTTAGGAGTAAGTTCTCGCTCCCTGTGAGTCGTGTGTTTCAGGGATGCTGGCCATGGTGCAGCGGCCGACAAGGAAGAGAACAGCACGGCGGTCGTTACGGACGCCAGGAGCTTGTTGAACAACATTGTCGAGTTGGTGGAAGGCCTAGAAGGGAGGTAGGAACAGATCGTTCACCGAGCGTAGATTATCGCAGAACTCTCAGTATTTATAGGAGTTCTTGGAAGATATTGTTGTTAACGTAGCTCGATCGAAAGCCGGTTACCGATGTAAGTGTGGGGATGCCAAGACTTGAGCTCGCTGGTTGCGTTAACCAGCACCATCGATGGCCATACTTGAGCACCTCGAGAGCACGAGGTACGTGTGGGAAACCTGAACTTATCGCCTTTGCTGCAGGTGCTCAGAGCTTCGAGCCTGTCATGGGGACGCGTGTCGGAAGCGATGAGTGGGATTGACCTATGCGATTCGGGATGGCTGGACGTTAAAATGACGGGTACCGTATTGAGGAACTTTTCCTTACCATGCGTAAGTTGGGCTCTTCGATGATCCAATATTGAGATGATAGCTCGTGGCTACAGATTACAGGCTTCTTCTTATCAGTTGAGATGTAGCCAATTCGAGAAAAGGACTCACGGTACCACGTGAAGGCACGAGGGAGTACAGTGAGCGAGGACTTTGCGATAAAATCCTGCTATTGTGGATGGGTACTTGCAATTTGGGCACGGCTGAGGTATGTTATTCCCATGCAACGGCACACAACGTTTGGAGGGTCGGAAAACTTCCTATCGTTGGTTTGGTGATCATCGAAAGATAAACTGGACGAGGCAAACGTTTCAAAGTCAATATCCATGCATGAGAGGAAATGTGCGGATTAAGCAACACACCAGACTATTAGGCCGTGGCCACTACTGGCTCAAATATGGAAAACGGAAGCTGTAACGGTGTCCATCTTCAGAATTAAGTCTTTAAACATCTAAGCAAGTCGAAGCAGATCTAAACGTCCGTCTCGATGTCGAGCATCGTACGTCATGGATTCGTGGATGACTTCAAGGCTGGATTCGCTGAGCTCAACGGTCAGCAAAGTAAGTTGATCCATCACTGCGAGCAATGGACGTACCTACCTTTCTGAGATGCCTGGAAGATTGACTGAGGTTGCCATTCTCGGACAGTTGAATAGGATGAAATGAAATGAACAAATTTGATATGTCATCCAGATTGACTCGAGGCGTGAAGACGAACCAGAATACAACATAGAAATGCGAACAGTGAGTAGATGCGAGCGTGAAGGGATACAACAAAAGACGATGACGAATAAAGAAGAAATAGTCCGTGGCGTCTATGAGTGACGTGAACATCCGAAGAACAAACGAGCTTTCGGATCGGATGGATAGGCAGCTCGCGGTCGCCCTGCTCGCCACTTGCAGTCCAACAAGTGTCGGACAGGAAGGGCTACCAGGTGAAGCATAGATACGGCGAAGTCCAAGGGTTGCGAGGTGATGCGAGGTGTGAGTTGTGTCGTGTGAATAGTGGGGGCGTAAGTAGCGTAGCGGGCGATAAATATGTTCCAGTGTGTTTCGTGTTCAGTGTTTAGATGTCATAGCACAGCGGACTGTGATAGTCGTGTGGGCGGGCGCATCGTGCCTTGCATCCGTCGTAGTGAGCGACCAGGTTTCCGTTGAAGCTGTGCGCCGCCTGTGAATTTCCCATGCACCGAGATGAGAAGGAGGCGCCGACTTACGTGTCTCGTCATGATCAGTTTAGCCATGGATAGCGGTGGTTGTGTAAACTGAGGCTGAGGAATGACTGAGGAGATGAGTTAGACAACCTAAACAGCCTCGACATCATGCCCACGCAGCAGACACACACCTGTCGCTGGGCGACTTAATTGCCAATCCATTCTGACGAGCGTAGATCCACCATCGTAGCCGACCATGCCATCCTTTCCCTCATCCTGCTCTTCATCCTCTCCCAGTAATGATCCCAGTGAAAACGAGACCGGTAGCCCGCTAACTTTCCAACTCCACATGGGGATCTTGACCGAGGCGGCGACAGTCGCTGCAGGTTGCTGTACGTTGGCTTCGAACTTGTGTTGCAAGCGACCAAGATGTACAGAGCCTATGCGAGCGACTGCAAGGAGGACAAAGCAGACGATGGAGAACATCTGGAGGACTGATAACGAGAACCAGTCCCCCATGGCGAATTCGAGTGTTGGAGCCAGGGTTGCGCGTGATGTGAGACCAGTGACCGAGCCGTTTGGTGGAGCGTCGGGGACGCTGCGGGTGTTGACTTGAACGTCGACGGCGACGACGAGAGGGCGAGAGCGTTGCGATGAGCAAGGTGATGGCTGCCTGGGAGAGAGGCGGAGATGGCGGTGGACTCACTGGCAACCATGGGCGTCTCTGACGCGGCAGATGCCGTGGGTTCTCTGACCAGCATCGACTCGATTTGACTCGGCTTCCTTCTGTTATCTAGCAGAGGTTGCTCCGTATGTTTCCCCAGAATTCGTACGCAAGACCAGCTTTGACTATTTGGCAGTCTAGCAGCGGAAACGTGTCCTTTTATTAGGAAAACGGCCCCGAGAGACAATATTGAAGTCGTGGCAAACGCTACGCTATTGTGGCGGAAACAAAACATCCTCGTCAGCCCCTGTCTCAGCGTTCAGCCTCTCGCTCTTCATCTCATCCCTCATGTTTTGTTCTAGACTGCATGCAATGTTACTGACCGTCTCTCCTGTGGGCGGACGACAGAGGTGCTCCCGACAAGAAACACGCGCGAGAAGGCGGAGCAGTCTGCTCATGCTCGGATCGACGTTTTCCCTCCGCTAATCCCGAGGTACCGCCAGGCATGCTATTAAACATGCTAGGGTATGTACCGGTGTTTTATAGCGACACCATGCGTACCGGAGGCTCAATATCAGGTCATGAATGAACCCCGTGCGTGCTTGAGCCTCAGGTGAGCTTCTACTTCCACGGATGTGGCGGACATGCATCGGCTGCTCGTTGACATCTAGAGAGCCGTATGCAAAGGCATGCAGTCCAACAATCGGTTGAACAAGGACGATCGCGGACATCCCGAGGATTACGCTAGGCAATGATCGTGTGCGTGTACTCATTACTCACGAAAAGTGCATTATAGGGGATCGTCTTCGAAAATCCTCCACTTCCCAGTTACTGTTCTTCAACCATGACTAGTTAGATATCCAGGATATCAACATTAACGCAGGTACGTAACTCTCAACCGAACGACAGCCGCTTCGAATTCATTAAGAAACCTTATTGACATGCACATCCCCTCAGAGTCAGAACGACTCACGTATACATATGAACTTACGTCGTATGTGACGAAGGTCGTGCGGTCTGCGTCATTGCCTTCCTTTTTGTACACGCGTGATTCACTTGCAACTGGTAAGACATCTTATTGCATCAAACGAAACTTGAAGCAGGGACCAGAAAACACGCGAAGATCCAGACTTGCAATGAGCAAAAGCTGTACTGTTATTAAAAACGGATATTACGGTGCCTCGACGCTAGTGGCTTCTCTCACCTGAAGCTTAACCCACGTTACAAACGTGTGCCTCCTTCAGCGAGTACTTTATATCAGCTCACGCCCACTTGGGTAGCTGTATTTCCTATCTCTATTCCTTTTTTCACGGAGAACATTATCCCCTTTCCCTGTTTCCCCATTCGCTGCGACACTATACCACACTGATCGCTCCTCGGTTGCGCGGCATGAATACCTGCGAATCTTTCACGGCGAGGCTCTAACTGGTCCATGTTCTCCTAATCGTCCCCAAAACTTGGTATCGCTGTTGTCTTCCCCACTGACAATGCGTTGAGTGATCTGATGAACGCCTCTGGTGGGACATTCGTTGGGAAAGACGAAAACGCGAGTCCGCTGCGTGGTGTGAGCTTCGTTAGCTGGACCCTGGACACTGCTCTGTCGGGTTAACTTGTGAAAGGTGCATACGTAGATGTTCCATAAGATTACGCCGAAGTATTCAATATGATAGCATGCTCATAATAAGAGATGGTGGCAGAACACTGTAAGCCATAGCTTGCTGTCGTGAGTAAAGTGCCTCAGCCGGTGTCAGAGGTCCTATGCGCGCTTGTCATTGATGGCGGCCAAATCAGGAGTAGTTGAGACTCCGGACAGTGATGGCCTCCTGACCACCGCGACCGGCTCGCGCAATAACCGTCTCGATGATGCAGCGTACAGTTGATTCTTTCTCAAGTTATATGCCCGAGGACAACGACGAGGGAACGCGCATCGTTGACTTCCAACCACCACCAGAACCACCGTGGTAAGAATAACCGAGGCTTCAGCTCTTGACTAATGACTGACCGCAACCGCTCAAACAGACTCACTCTCGAACTCGAACAAGCTCAGATATGTCAGAGATCAACCTTTCATTGGCCGTTGGACACCAAGAAGCAGACCAACCTGTGAGTGTCGGCTGGCTGTGAACGGGCACTAAAGTATGCTCACGGATACTGTTTGAATCCTTCGATCAGGTCTCATGGCTCAAACGCGACATAATACTGTACGCTATCGGTATTGGGGCCAAGGCGAACGACCACAACATCATAAATGGTATGTGCTGGTTCTTAACACGGCCATCTCCACATCGTGAACTCCTGCTGCGGGAACTGTTCGCAATAGAAGGAGACCACGTTCACTAGATAGATGAACACGGTCCAATGTCGGGCTTGAGGACCCGGATGTGGGTTCTCTAGGCCAACACGTCATCCGAGCCCGTGCGCCCTTTCATTTGCGAACACGTTTCGTGGCATGACCTCTCGATGTCGAGACCGCTGGCAGCCATCTCAGCCATGAACTCACGTGTGTCACCCCTAAACTCTCTGCTCTTAATCGTCATTGGCTCGTCTTCTACCGCCGGCTTCTGCACTCTACTTGACTCCTGGACTTCGACAATACAGAGCTCGGTAAGAAGCACTCGATTTTTGCCACTCTGAGTCGCCGTATCCTTACTAGGTTTGATTTTCTTCTCGAATTCAGACCCGAACTGGACTCCTTTCCCAACGTACCCTGTCGCGTTGATGTTCAAGGGGGACGATGCTGATGTCAACGACTTCAAGAAGCGGGTGGGAGGTTCGACTGCGAAAGGATTGCCCAAGTTTGACCCTAACCGTGGGGTGAGTTACGTAGAAAGAATCAGAGTGTTCACGTCTGATACGTCCAACGTCAGGTGCACGGTACCCAGTCCATTGAGATATTGAAGCCGATTCCAGCAGTCAGTGGCCCAGGCTGGAAGCTGCGCAAGCGTATCGTAGGAGTCAGTGAGAACAGTACGTCTCACCCGATGATGGCCCGTGTGGACGTGACTCTGAGCAAGCTGTTTATTTCTATAGAGTCCGGTATTGTCGTGGAGAACGAACAGACCCTGGTTGGCCCAGATGGGCAGGTTTACGCTCGTCTGTTTGTAAGTGTCGTTCTGTCCTTCCTGCAATCATGAGAAACCCGGAATTTACCGCTGTTTTAGGGCTCGTCGTTCAACATTGGAGCTAAAGCAACAGGCGAAAAGTTCTCGAAGAAGATCGCGGGACCTCCATCAGCTAAGCCTGTTCCCAAGGATCGCAAGCCTGACTGGGTCGTCAAAGACAAGACGACACCGGAACAAGCCATCGTATACCGTCTTAGCGGAGACTATAACGCCCTGCACATCGGTCAGTATCATGTACAATGACATTCTTCCATGACTATCATCCCTTAATGTGGTTTCTCATTTGTTTGGTTCTCATGACAGATCCCAAGATCGGTCAGGCCACCGGTTTCGGCGGCGTCATCTTGCACGGACTGTCCACGTTTGGGTTCGCCGCCCGGGCGGTGATATCTGCCGTTGGCGGCAACGACCCGAACTCGTTGAAGCTGTTCGGTGTGCGGTTCTCATCACCCGTAAAGCCCGGCGAGGAGCTCGAGACGTCGATTTGGGAAGTTGGTCCCGGCCCGAACGGGACGACCGAGCTCACGTTCATCGTCAAGAACTTACAGAGTGGAAAGGTGTGCCTGAGCAATGGCATAGCTTATGTGAAGAAGGCGGAGAAGAGCAAACTGTGAAGTGGTTGAGTAGTCCGTTCATTTAGGGGTCGCCTGCTGCGCTCGGGTCTTCAGGTAAAGAGCTACTGCTTTGTGGAACACAGTTGGCTGACTGCGGCAACACAGAGATGGTTTGTTTGATTGTCATGTAAAACAGTTTGCGCTACCTCTATGGAGTCCAATACAATGCTTTCACAAATCACTGCATCGTCGGCTTTGCTTTCCGCCTCAAGACAGCGTGGAATTGGTCAGCTACTTGAAAGTTGGCACCCCAGGCTTGGTACACATAGATGAATGAGGGGCTATCTGACTCCTGCAACGTTATCACAGCAGATCACGATCAATTTGTTTTGCGGCTCGCTTGGACGCTCGCCCAAATGAACTGGTCTGCACAACTATGCGCGCGGTTATCACCCTCTCTCGGTTGGAACGAACCTCCACAATTTGTATTGTCATGATTGGTTTCCAGTAAGTTTGTCCACATGTGGTTGGAAAGTTTGACTATATCTGGTTTAGTAGGATACCTGTCGAGACAGTCAACAACGAGTTGTGACTAAGCGTTTAGTTTTGGGGCCTCGAATCTTCCTGGTCGATCTTCAAGCTCAATGCGCGTTCGTTCGCTGCCACGATTGGTCTCTCGCTTTCCATGAATGTAAACTTAGCAAGTAACGGATGAATGGACAGGCGCGTAAAGATAAGCGAATTAAAGGTGCGCTCGAGCAGAAATGTTTAATTCGATCATTCGGGCCCTCGAGGTGGCTTCGCGATACAAAGCAACTCACGATCGCCACCTCCAATCTGCAGGTCGCAAGCAGCCATCCTTGGGTCATCGACGTATACTCCCACGTACGATCGCTCGGGTAGTGCATCGACATGACACGAGGCGAGTTGACTCGAGGATTCACATCCTTGAGGGTTGTTCCAGGGTGCCAGTGATCAGGGCACGCAGCTCGTGGTAGAGGGTTGGTGCACAGCTTGCTCAAGTTACAAAGCTCCTGCCCGACCTCCGGCCGCACTAGGCGGACAGATTACTGCATGTGACTTTGCCATGCGCAGAAAACAACTGGTGATAGAGTTGTGATAGTGCGGACGTGTTCTTGTGCAGGGCGAGCCATACTCTGGTGTGCAGGGCCCGTAGAATTTGATACATAGCCGGGATCGCGATGCAATCGTGGGTTACATGGCTTTTCTGTGTTCTGAGATGTTCTGTGCCGCCCCTGAGGGGACAGCTGACGTTCGGTTTCCGACTCGGTTTCTTTACGAGATGATTTTCTTACCACATTTGCCTCGTGTATTCCAATTCATGCGTGCACGCCTGAGCGAATTCCACGAACGGTCGAATGGGCCGAAGTCACAGCCGCTCATTTAATGACCTGTGGACAGATCGCTCGAGAAGAAAGCTTGAGATCTTGCTACTTGACCATTTTGAGGGGTCCTAAAGTGGAGGCCTATTTAGTGCGAGCCGCTCTTCAATCGAACTCTGTCTCAACCTCCCATCTCCCCGTCCACCGGCATCCCGCCGTCGCTGAGCAGCATCGTCTCCGCTGTTGAGTCCGCTGCTGAGAATCGCTGCCATCACATTTTTACTTCCGCGAATCTTGATCAGACGGTGCCCGCGTCGAGAGCACACGATGTATACGCCACAGCAACCATACTACAATGCGCACCCACAATTTCCTTATCCCGCAACCCAGTATCCAACTCAGGCCCCGTTCGCTTCTCAAGAAGGTCACCCACAACACAGACCAGGCCCATCATCCGCCTCATATCCTCAGTACGCGTACGGCGGCGCTGCGGGCAGCCAACCCACCCCGGGTCAGCCTGGCAGCTCGAGTTTAGCTTGTGCTTTGGACGAGCGAGCGTATGTGAGATATGGCAGTTCGCCCGCTGACGGCTTCCCCGACAGCGAAGTCGTACCATACTCGCCTAGCCCGTCCTCCTCTGCGTATGAAAGTGCGTCACCACCAGAGTGCTACGCCGTCGATACCGACGAAGATGGCTTTGACGACTCCATACACCCCCACGGCGTTCCGAGCGACGTGATGCACGACCAACATGGTAAGCATCTTCCTGCGTTGGGGCTCTTGAGGGAGCAAATGACTCATGCTTCTTGACGTCGCTTTTCTGAAGGTCTTGCGCGTCCGAGCTACGATGAGCCATCTATCGCGTCGTCAACATTTGGGTCTGCACTCGATCCCATGTCCCCTTCCACTGGAAGCACTGAGTTCGAGACCGACACAGAGATCGGCTACTTTAACGGCCACAGAGTCCCTCTAGGCCTCGTTCCAGACGAATACGCGTCGATAGTAGGTCCAGCACCTAATATTCTCATGACCTCTCTCTGATTCGCAATTCAACAGAGCGAGTACCCTATGGGAAGCCTGACGTCCGTAAACAACAATTATGGCATCCTCGACCAACGCGGCTCCCCATCGCTCAGCGTGCTCACCCAGGCCAGTGGCCATCCCCCATTCCTGCGCAACCCACGCAGCTACACCCTGGCGGAAGCAATAACGCCGATAGAAGAGCAACGCCCGCGCCTGAATCGGTCACAAAACAAGATTCCAGACGCTACCTCAGTACCCACCAGTTCAATTGACGTTGACGCTGGTCTTAGTCCATCTGTGTGGCGGCTGGACTCCAGCAGTCAAGACGACAGCCCAGATCACGCCAGTGGCACGGGTTCTGCGACTCCATCTCCTCCACCCTCGCTCCCGACACCTGGCCCTCCTCGTGCCAAGTCACCTGTCAAGTCTCAGCAGGGATCGACGCGCCCAGGGCCGTCGACGAAGGCGAAGACGTCTGCATCTTCTGCGAAACCGGTCGACGACATACAGACTGAGCCCACCGGACGGCCAGGCGAAAGCGTGATCAAGCTCTCGGTCAACGTCCCGCGTGAGCCCAAGAAGAAGCCTATCATGGCCTGTTTATTCTGCCGGGAACGCAAAATAGCATGCGGACATCCAGCAGCAACCGACGAAGACCGACGGTGCAAGTAAGTGACGTCGTGGCTATCTATACATCTTCCTAACTTAAGTCTTCCCGACGTAGCCAATGCCGTAGGCGTGACCTAGACTGCGTCTTCCCCAAGGAATGCCGCCGTGGTCAACACAAACGAATCTCACGTCTTGCCCGAGTAAACGCCACTCTTAACGGCGAGGGCTCGACACTGGAGGAACTTATGGCACCGCAGACGAAGACACCCCATATGTCTGCTTCTCCTGGGCCCTCTGGGCCTCAGTTTGTGGGTGCCTCGGATACCAGGGAGCGGCAGAAGGCTTCTACCAAGCCCCAGAAGGCGGATGTTGACGCCGAACGCCGCACAGTGCAACGGCTACAGCGTCAGATGGCTGGGATGCAGCAGCGGCTCGGTCAGAGATAAGATTCCTCGCTCGCTATTATTGTTGTATCTGCGCTTCTTGGCACGTTCATCTACTTCATCCTACCCATTAGCCCTTCATATCGTCACCTTCGTTCCCATCGCTGTTGCTTCAAAGGACATTTGCATTTCCCATTCCCCATGTCGTTCTCACGTCGCTCGGCTCCGGTCTGGACATCCGGCAGCGCTGCCTTGCCTCGTATGTTTTGTCCATAGTTTTTATACCTGTGTTCTGCTACAATCGTGCTATCCTTGCTATCGCCATCTATCGCTTCTCCCATGATGACAAGTTGTGGCCACATGTCCATGACCGATCCACTGCCAATTCAACCCTGAACTTTATTCTCACTCAGTCAGCTCGTACTACGCTGCATCATGCCGCGGCTTGCTTTCTTCTAGTTGGTCTATAAGTGTCTCCTATACAAAGGCTTTCCGTGTTACGCGGATCTTGTTCCCCAGTACAGTGTACATACCATAATGAGTAGCAATGGACGTCTAGCAAAGCCACACCCAAGTTGTCTGACCAGGGCGTACCGCTGAAGCCTTTTGAATCGGGGGGAATCTAGGAACTTAGATTCCACGTCCTTATTACGCATACTTTACTAGCTTCATTGTATCATGAGACGAGATGTCTACCAGGTGAGGCCCTTCTTTTCACATGGACACTCTGAAGCCTGGATTAATCAGCTTAACGTTAGTGAGTCTTAGTGGTTCTCTTTGAAAATCAAAAAAATGCTCGGTGTACCGGAGTTCCGAAGTGTATCAGACGTGTGGCGTGCAAACCGCGACATAGCATGCCGATGCGACCCGGCAAGTCCGCTGGGTCGCGTCTTTGGTTCCAAATTCGATGACGAGAGGGGGGTGGATTGTACAGTGGCAGGGACGCCTGGAGCGTATTCAGTCATTTAAGTTCAAGGCCCTAAGCCAACTTACCGTATGTGTGGTTCGCCTTTGACAGGAGCTCATGGCGAGGGACGTGAGCTCGATGGATGAAGCACGGGTCTGAACAGTCAAAGGCGGAGAATGCAAACGAAAGCCTTCTAGGTCTGCGATGGACCCAGATTCCGGAACCCCAAAATTCCCACTCCGCGTGCATCCGCCGTAAGTACCTTTGAAGTGAGCTCAGGCTCAGGGGAGTGATTGTGGCACAGGTCGTTGAATGTCGAACGGGTTGAAGCTTCTGTCAATCATGTTACTACACCGTATGACGCGAGGGCGAGAGATTGTGATACGTTACCAGACGACATTGCTGGCTGTGATTGGTTGGATGGAGATTTTGGTGGTGGGGCAGCATGAGAATTCCCACCTCGAGAAGCCATCGTTGGTGAGTTTGGTCGAACTCGAGGTGTCATATAACCACCAGGGTCAATCTTTTCACATCGGGGCCAGTGAGCACTGGGACGGTGGGTCTGGTTATCAACGTGTAGCGAGAGACTCGGTCGGACAGCGACGTCTTTGGGTCGGCATAACATGTTTCGTTACTCACGTAGTCTGGCTCAATGCTTTTTGCGGCTGGACTTTTGCACATACATACCAGCGAGAGACATGAAGTACAGCAGAGCTTTCGGTGAATAGCTGTGATTCGCCGACGTTTCATAGCCTCGAAGCATCGACCAATAAGTAACAAGACGTGGTTCGAGGGTAGCGGCGCTCACCGTTCTTAGGCGCACAAGAGCCCGCGAGGGAATTGTGTCCTGGAGATACAGTTCTTGCGAGGGATCGTCGATGGTATACTTGGCTGTCCACGCAAAGCCGAGGCCATGACCATCCAAGTCAGCAAGTCTATTCAATGGCCAAGCTGTAATTTCGATATCAGATGGTATCGCTTGATGCGCTCAAACAAGGGGTTGGTCATGACCGAGCTGGCCAGCCCCATGCTGTGAGATCATTCTTACACCCGAGTAGAACGGTGTGTGTTGAGTTCAGCGTAACTGTAGGTAGTATGGTTTTGACTACCGACCTGAAGTGACTTGTGAGTGATCGAGTGTCTATAAACCCGGCTGCAATTAGGCTTTGAAACAAAATAAGGCATTGAGTTAGTCTTCCTAATTGAAGGACGTTCTATGGGGATGCCAGCGCTGAAAGATGTATAATCTTGACGCCACGCAGCTAGTAACGTGCCGATGGAGTACTGTTTGATCGGAAAGTGCTACTCTGGGGGTAGATGAATCAAAATGTCTTCTAGTACGGCAAAGGAAGACTTGTAACGAACCTTCAGCCGTACTATAGCCACACTGGGTGGTTCGAGTTGGCGTGAGCGGGCCGATTATCCAGTACCGCGTACGTTTGGTAACTGAGTAGGTTTCGAACTTAAAACAGCCGTCGAGTCAGTCAAACACCACAAAAGCACTGTTTATTGAAAATTATAAAGTATGTCCTGAAGTATCAGCGCCAGAGGACCGGTGACAAGTACTGTCAGAGACACGATAATAAGTAAGAACGATCATACGCACTATTTCGGCCTTTTACTGTGACGTTCCCTACTTAAATATAAAAGACTAGGAAGGCGAAAGAAGCCGGTCAAATATGGCACGTGGCATAGCTAATCGAACGTATGTATTAGCTGGGCATAATAGGCAGAAGCAAAACAAGACGGCACCTTGTATATGAACTGCACCACCGTGCAGTCTATAGAGTCAGCTGTGAAGACTGGCACGAGTCACAAAAGCTGACAGTCTCCCGGATAGGCTCAAGAGGTTTTCTCCGCGATAGTTGTTATCGCGGATTGCAAATGACAAATGCTACAAATGAGAGGGTTAGCGAACGGACCGGAAAGAACATATTCACAAAGCAATCACAGATAATAGCCTGATGATAATCCTACTCTCTAGCCGATCAAGTTTCACCAGAAACTCTCTTGACTGATCCCTATTCAGAACCCATTTTAACTTGTGCAGTAGCCCTAGATTGTGACCAACTGTATTCCCCGTATCTTTCAAGAAACTTGCGATATCTGTTAGAAGACGTGCAGTCCGTTTCTCGGCTTTCTCGAGCCAGGCAAGTTGCAAATCGTCTTTCAACGCGATGCACATGGCTGAGAGCTGTGATAGAAGGCCTTTGACTTCATCGGCGCGGCATTGAAGCTCTTTCCACTCCGTTGGTGCTGCTCGAAACTCCTGGTAGAGCTTGTGTCCATCGATGGCCACCTGCGTGGCTTCGGCTAGCATTGCTATGGCGGTTAAGACTATCATCGATGCTTGCCGAGCATACAACTATGCAGATGTATAGAACTGTGAGTCTATGGTTTTGATACTTAGTCCTTGTCTTTGGGTTAGATCCTACAACATCAGAGGCGGTATCCGTATACTCAGAGAGGAGCATACACCGGAGACTAGATCCCGAGTAGCAGAGATATCCGTGGCTGAGCTCCACTCTTGTCGAAGATTTTGCTTTATACATTCCTCGATAGTCTACCCGAGGTTATTTATGGTGACTTTCACAGAATTGCAGAGTACCAGAAATCGGGATTCAACGTTCAACCTTCTTGCCTGAGACGGCCGATGGACGCTAGTTAAAGCAAGTATCAGCAAGCAGGCAGAAATAAATAAAAAATGAGATAGAACATGCGCCATCGATGCCCCTTGAATACTAGTATTATTAAGGACATGCAGCTGGTCAGGCATGTAATTAATAAAGAAAGATGGTGGAAACAGGAATGTCGGAAGGCTGCTTGAGACCCCGAACACTGCCACGCACGCTAAATTAACGCTCCGGGGTCTTGAACCAGCCGTGCCAGTGACATCATTGCTCTCGGTGGCCACTGACCACTGCCACAAACCGCGCCCGTAGAATAACCCTTGATATTTATCGAGAGTATGTCCAGTACACAACCTCGACGACCAATTTACCGACGACGACGACAACCTTAATCACAACGACGACCGTTGCTCCGAGCTGATCGAACATGACAACGTTGACCATTCCCGGAAGTGTCGCCTACCACGTTGTCGGCGAGACGTCCGTAGAACTCGCTCAGGGCGACCTCACAGTGATTGCGTCTTCATCTAACTCCCATGCGATACCAAAAAGCCCAGTCTTGGTTCTTACGGTAGCGCAAGCCGCTTTCCAGATATACGAGGACACTATTTTCGGAACTGTCGAAGGAGATGACAGGGTGTATGTTTTCAAGCCTAATCTTGGGGAGGGTGTATCAGGGTACGTAATTACCCTGTCATTTTATGCCATCTCGAACCAATTTCCGTACTTCCAGATATGTGAAACTTGTTCTGCCTGAAGGTGTCTCTGAGGCAGGATCAGAGTTCAACGCTCTGCAGGAGCGGTTCGAGAAGATCCTCATCAATCGCGGTCTATTGAGCGAAGGGGAAGGCCCTCCTACGCAAGGATCAGTAACCATACCTTTTGCGACTGCAAGTCATGTCTTAGGTGAAACGACTGTTGAACTTGCCAAGGGTAACCTGGTTCTGTCAACTGTCGCACCTTCTCAATCCAAAGACCCTAAGTCTGTGCTATTGCTCACCATCGGCGCGTCGGCTTTTCAGCTTCGCCCTACTACCACTTTTGGGACTGTCGCAGACAATGAGCTGGTGTACATATTCACACCCGAAATTCACGATGGTGATCTTCCAACAGGAGGGTGAGTCAGTTCACCACTACACACATTAACACGCAATGACTCCGTTTGCAGTTACATCAAGATCACTTTACCGGATAGAGCTCAAGGCTTAACTGATCAACTACAAGAGAAGTTTGAGCAGCTCCTCGTTGATCACGGACTGCTCAAGACTGGTGTCCCGGCCGCCGGTGATGAGATTAGTAGAAGTGTAAATGAGGATGCTACTTCAGCTGCCGATTCTATCCGTAGCTCAACAGCTGCGTAAGTAGAGTATCTTTTGCACTGCTATACAATGCTGACATACGTGCGTTCTAGCTTTCTATCCAAGAACCCACCTACGGACGCACCGTTGACTTACTCTGATACCGCTCATTCTCTCTCGGCGTCTTCTTCGTCAGCAACCACTACCTTGTACAACGCTGCACAAACCGTGTCCTCCTCTATCTCTTCTGTTGCAGCCAGCGCCGGGGCGTTCCTCTCAACGCGTCTTGCTGGTGGCCCACCTGCCGCAGAAACTAAAGAGGCAGCACGTGCAGCAGGAGACGTGTATAACTCCTTTGGAGAAGGTACGAAGGTCGTGAAGGACGCCATTTCTACGTCAGTTGGCGATATCGTACAGAATGAAATGGGCAAGGAGACGCGGGACATTGGAGGGAACGTCGTTGGTAGTGTCGGCGATGTTGGCGCAGCGGTAGGCCAGGTTGCCGAGGTGAGCACAGGGGCTGTGCTAGTAAGTGGAGGGGCAAAGGGCGCTGTAGGAGCCTCAGACCCTCCTGATTCATCAGAAGAAATGGCCACGTTTGCAATTGAAGAGAAGGATGAGGAGGGAGAGTGGAAGGATGTTTCGGTTTGAGCTCATAAACTCAAAAGGCCTCGAGTCTGTAAGCTTGATGATTGTGGAATTCAGTATAAACACGTATATTAGGATCTCTGTATTCTCCCGTGCATAGATGTTTATGCCTTCTGTTGCCCTCGAGTAGTGTTTGGCTCAGGCTCAGACTCAAGCTCAAATGAACGTCACACTCACGCAATAACGTCACAGCCCTGTCACATCAGCGTTGTACGGGTGAAGTGATGGTGACTGTGGTTAGGGTTAAAAGTGTGGTTAAAATTAAATAGTTATCACTTAACCGCCCACTCACTTCGCCATAACCCCAGGATGCCGACGCATCCGATTGGCTCTGGGGCTCCGGTTAAGTCAACCATCATACCGAGATGTAATCTGCCATCAAGGTTAACCGTTAGCCGATCAGACAATAAACGCCTGCTTCAACGCCAGGTGGGATGAAGGTGTACTCTGCGAGCTCTTCACGTTGGATGGGAGTGGTGAATGTAAGGACTCAGATCTGCTAAATTGCATTTGTATGGTCCTAGTACATTTTCTACTGGCGTTTGTAGTCGGTTTGTGCATGCTGCTGTGAGGTCACTATTAGGCGCTCACTTTCGGTGAAAGTGAGGTTATTTGGCGGTTAAAATAGCAAAGGTTTTGTCACTATGTTCACTTTTTCACTCAACCGCTCACTTGTACAACGCTGTGTCACATCAGCCAATGCCGTGATGCCCCCGATCGAAATCTTGTTTTCCGACCTCCCGGATGGGGTTATAACTTAGACTGTGACGGCCACCACAGTCGCGCGTCGATTCGCCTTGGCCTGAGCTCAGTGCTGTATTCTGAGTTGACTGAAGATATCTGGTACGGCATAAATGACACGCAGTGTTTCTTTGTCCTTACTTTTAACTATCTTATTCTCTAGGACATAGGTACCTCGAATAAAACACTGAAAGGCGTAGCGGTCACGCACAATTACTCGTCCTCCGAGTCATTGGCCGCTGTCCCGAAGTCCGAGTACTTTGAACACATACCATGACTCGATGCTAAATTGTTTAACATATAGCTCTATCGCACATAATACGGAGATCCTTCTACTCCAATATGTCTACACTACTTTCCTTCCACAAGTCCATTCTCGAGAAGATTCATGATCCCTCCACCAGTGAATTTGTGCTTCTTGCCAGAGGATTGGGATTACGGCGAATAATATGCAAGCTACTTCAAATCTACGATTCCCCTCAGAATCTCATTATTCTCGTCAACGCCTCTTCCGAAGAAGAAGCTGCGATAGGAGAAGAGCTTGGCGTCATGGGTTGCCGAAATCCCGGTCTAAGAATTGTGGGTTTTGAGACCAACAAGAGAGATCGGTAAGGAGTTCTTTTCGTCTGCCTTTATCTGCTAATTACCGAGTTTGTGTAGGCAAGACTTGTATAAACGAGGGGGGCTACTGTCACTCACGTCACAAATATTGACAGTAGACATGCTCACTTCCGACATACCAACCCATTTGATTACGGGAATTATTATGCTGCATTCAGAAAGGTATATTTCCCTCTGCATAAGCCTCACCATATCTCATATCTGATCCGCAGAGTCTCACCGTCGTCTTCAGAAGCATTTATTGCACGTTTGTACCGCGAGAAGAACAAGGCTGGGTTTTTGAAAGCGTTTTCTGATCAACCAGAACACATCACTAGCGGTTTATCGCCACTTCGTACCATCCTCAAGGAACTGCAGCTACGTACGGTGCACATCTATCCTCGGTGCGCATCACAACATCATTGTCGCCCGCATTGACGCCAAACCATTGGAATAGTTTTCACCAAGATATCTCTGACTGTCTTGGCCGGGACAGATCCGTTCTGCAATTGACAATCGACATGACGGAATATATGGCTGAGATACACAATGCCATCGTCCAATGCATGAGTACAACACTCTCAGAGCTGAAGCGCTCGAATACGACGGTATGCTGGCGGAATTATTGACTTGTTCTCTGTTTCCTGATGTCTCGCCTTAGCTCGATCTGGATGACTTAAATGTCGAAAACGCATATTTCAAGTCATTTGATATCGTTGTCCGTCGACAGCTGGACTCCGTGTGGCATAAAGTTGGGCCCCGAACCAAGCAACTTGTCAGCGATCTCGCAACACTTCGACGGCTCCTTGGGTAAGTCTTTCATGATCTGCCTGTCAATTGTTTTATTGATAATTTCCAGCATGCTTCTAACACACGACGCCATCGCCTTTCAGCAATATCTGGAAGGCTTGATTGAGTCGAACACTGTCAACCAATCTGGGAAAACACGACAAAATCAGTCACCATGGCTTCTCACCGACGCAGCCAACATCATCTTCCAATACGCTAAAAGAAGATGTTATACGACCTCAAAGGTTCAACAGCTAATGAGCGAGCCAGAGGTTATAAATGTTGACGACGACGAAGCTTGGGAGGCTTTGTTGGAAGCGGAGGGCAGCGCCGGAAAGATTATGTCTGTTCCGAAAGTGAAGAAGGAGGAACGTCCAGCATGGCTACCTGCCGGTATGGACCCTGTCTTGGAAGAGCTCCCTAAGTGGAGTCTCGTAGCCGCTGCTCTACAAGAGATCGAGGAAGAGATGATCCGCAGGGAAGCACAGCTTTCCTCACGTACGCGTTCACCTCATGTTGCTATCTGAATTATGTTTCTTACCATTCATGTTATTTCAGGCGATCCCGGAAAGAATCTGGTACTAATAATGACGTCGTCGCTTCGTACTTCCGAGCTCCTAAGTGAATTCTTGGACGACATGAGTCCCGATGCACCACCAGGCAGTCAAGGGAGAAGAATGATGGAGCGAAAGTTGCGGTGGTATGTTCACCGGTGGCAGCGGAGACAGTTGGAACGCAGGCTCGAGAACAAGACACGATCTGCGCATGAGAGAGGGGCACCTTCCTTAGGGGCACTGGTGCATCCTAAGCCTAATGACAGCGAGATAAGTGCGGCTCTGCAGAGGAAAGACGCGGAAAGGCAAGCGCAGGCCGCTAACCGAAGAAGAACGAGAGGGGGTGCACCGATCCCTACGCAGCCCAGAAGCGCTACAAATGGTGCAGGTTCTCCCACGAACAACGCGGTCATCGACGTAGATCAATTGGAAGCATTGTGAGTACACTGCTGCCCAGAATGCCCTAACGTCTCTGAACCGCACTGCAAAAGCTTCACAGCACAAGACAATAGTGACTTGGCGCAGGATATCACCTTTGTCGGGTTTGGCGATGACCTGGACGACAATTATGGCCTCGTGGCCCCAGAGGAGACTGTCATCGTACGCTCGTACTCTGATGATAGTGACGATCAGGTTTTGTCTGAGTTGCAGCCGCGGTACATCATCATGTTCGAACCGAACTTGGACTTTGTTCGTCGCGTCGAGGTAAAATGGTCTCCCTGTATTCGTTACTGTCAGCTGACTATTGAAATAGGTATATAAGAAAAGTAATCCTGGGCTTGGTGTCCGTGTGTATCTATTGATATACAACATGAGTTGCGAAGAGGCTAAGTATCTTGCTGGAGTGCGGCGGGAAAAGGATGCTTTTGAGCGTCTTATCAAAGAGCGCGGTGTAAGTACAGTGATAATCTGAACAACAAACTGGAACTGATACCATTTTAAATGTAGTCGATGCTTATGCCTATCTTAGAGGAGCGTCGTTCGGATGCCGGAGATGCTGTAATCAAGACCATCAGTTCACGTATTGCAGGTGGTAGGAAGGAATTGAACACTGAGCCTTCTAGGGTATGTCTACTATTTTTACGTGATCGAATTCTTCTCAAAGGCTGCATTCCTAGGTGGTTGTGGACATACGGGAATTCCGGTCTTCTCTGCCCTCCCTGCTGCACGCATCAAATCTACTGGTCATCCCTGCTACTCTAACAGTTGGAGATTACATTCTCACTCCAGATCATTGCGTTGAACGGAAAAGTATACCAGACTTAATTTCAAGTTTCAATAGCGGAAGATTGTACGTCATCTCCACTACAACTTGATGTCACTCAGGTTAAGCATCACATAGGTATACCCAATGCGAACTGATGTCCGCGCACTACAAACATCCAATACTCCTAATCGAATGGGAAGAGCATAAATCATTTTCTTTAGAAAGCATAGCAGACACCAAATCTTTCGTCAGACCGACCGGCAAGTACCCGGCCAAGAAAAAAGCACAGCCCGGGCCAAACGCAAACGAGCCCACAGTAGCCTCCCCTAACATCCAATCCAAACTCGTCTTGCTCACACTTACGTTCCCTCGTGTGCGCATCATCTGGTCATCTTCACCGTACGCGACAGCAGAGATCTTCAACGAGCTAAAGACAAACAGCCCCGAACCCGACCCCCTCAAGGCGATTGCTGTTGGTGCAGAGGACGATGACGGAGAGGGTGCTGGGGTGAATGCCACCGCGGAAGAATTGTTGAGAACGTTGCCGGGTATAACGGGGAAGAACGTGAAGCGCGTCATGAGTAAGGTGGGAAGCGTAAGGGAGTTTTGTGAGTTGAGTTTGGGGCAGGTGCAAGAGATTCTGGGCGTCGAGCCAGGAAAGAGTTGTTGGGAATTTATGCACAGGGGGGACAGGAAAGGGTAATGCAACTTATTACAAGAACTCTAGTCAAATGCAGAACGATTCTTCACTGAGAAGAACACGATTGTGTGCTACATTGATATGCGACTTAACATCCTTCTGTCGCCGAACCATCTGGGTTGCGTATGGAAATGACGGATGATTCAGGAGCGAAACGGATGTCCGACAAGTCTGCCATGCTCATCAGAGTATCTTGGTCGCCATTGCGTGCCATATAGTCATTTCGGAGATCCAGAATAAACCTGGAGACGAGAAGTGAGGTAACGCTATATCCGAAAGTCAGAACAACTTCGCCGGGGATACGCGAAACACAGACGTAGCAGTCGTCGGCGAGACAAATCGCACTGACTATAACGCGAAGGTTATCAATGACATAGACACTTGAAGAAGTTGCTATGAAGGCTGACCGTCCACGCAAATTCCACAACGCTGATGCCATGGACGTATAGAATTGCTCTGATGCCAATGTCAGCCATATTACTTACTGCTCTAGCGTTGTATAGCTCACATGAAATGCAATGTTCCTAACCCCATCAAGGAGAATAAGTATCCGAGACGGAAGGCAATTGAGCATCGAAAAATGTACTCACCGTCGCGAAATACAACATAAGTTATACTCTCGACCAGGCTTGTGTCCATTCCCCTTAACAGGCGCACCGAGGGGATAGTCTTGGCCCAGGTTAGAGAGATTGTGACTATTTCGAAGACAACATTTGCGACTATTCCCATGACATCTAGATGAGATACGTGAATGAGCTTGCGAAATTGAATGCAGGGTAAAAATATACTACAGACAGCTAAATGCATGTCAGTTTATATCTTCTGACGGGTAAGGTACTACTCGCATAATTATACATACAGGAATTGCTCGGCGTTGAACTTAGGACTAAGGCTGAGTCTTTTCGGTAGCTTGTTGTAATGATCGCATCCTGTTGTAGGGGGTAAAGATGGATAATAAACTATTCTAGAGGAGAAGTACTGTTGGAGGGATAAGACGCGGAGATTTAAACAATGTGATAGTACTTACGACATAGCCAAGAGGGTATATTAGACCCAAGGTCAGGACGGTCGCGAATACTCTACGATCCTGATTCCATATCGCATACGTCCTTAGCGCCGCAAACACTGTTGAGCACACCATCAGTAGCATCGCAGACCACGAGTCGGCCGGGGTAAGATGTTCACTTACACGCTAAAGAGATATAGGTCAAGATAATACATATATCTGCGACTCTCAGCACAATATTACACCTTCGAGCAGATGCGGAGTCAATAACCAATCCCAATCGCTAAATGTTTCACTCAACGTCTGTACAGTGTGAACCTTTGAGTCCTTGATTGGTCATGACATAGATGATACTTACTTGATCTGCTGTACGCGGATTCCGGGTCGTCCACGAGATCAATTGAACCATGCCGAGCGCATTATAACACACGGTAGCATAGCGATTGACTAGGAAGATGCACGACGCAATGGATAGCTTTCGTTGCCAGACACATCTTATCTCTCGCGGCCAATTCCAGTAGTAGTTGTAGAGGCAGGACGCTGGAAGGGTTTCAAGTTCGTAAGTATTCTCGAGCTTTCGTTGGTTTAACCAAGAGTTCAAGCAACATACTGGCCACCGCTACTTGGACGTAGCCAAATATATACCTGGGACGCACATTTCAGTTAATGTGTATTTCCGATTAGAAGAAAAACCACTGGCTTGTTGCTCCAATAATTCGTGAACGCCACAGAGTCCAGAGGCTTAAGTGGCGGCAGTGTTGCTGTCATGGTTGAGATACTGGTGGGACAAAGGTAGGTGTGGGAACCATGAAGAGGCGGCGTTCCCTTATATAGCCCCGCCTAAGATATCTGATAGTTGCACGGTAGTCATGATAAAAAAAAGATATACCAGCCTACTGCAGTGCTGGTTCGGGCTATACCATATCCTTATGGCCGTGACCGAGGACCTGCCCCCAGCACAACGAGGTGTGACTGGGTTACACTTTGTAAGTACAATGCAGTAATCAGAGAGTATGGCACATACGCGAGAGTGAAAGACTTAAGCTTGATGCGAGTATGCGTACACATTCACGATACATCAATTCTTCATACCGCCCAGAGCTATCAATCAGGAGCCTGTTAAGTATGACAGATAGCAAGAAGTCGATAGATTTCTATCAGTATGATACACAATTATTGGTACAAGAAAGATAAGACACGATCGTACAAGAACAGCTTTTGTATGCAGACTCGTTCCTCGATATGCCGCTAACGGTGCGGCTAGGACAGTAATTATGACTTCGTCGTGCGACGCTTCTTGGGCTTGAACTCAGCCTGTATCATCGACGTTAATTGTGGTTGACGTATCAGGAAGAGATTGAATACGTACGCTGTACGTCTTGAAGAAATCCGTAGGTTCTTGCCCGCGATGACCGAAGAACGCAAGCATGGGCGCGTTGCTGACGTATGCAGTCTTGCCCTCCCTTACAAGAGAGTAGTATTCAAGGAGATACTCCTTCTCGGCTATCATAAGAAATGCGGTTAGACTTCTTTGCAACAAACGAGCTGCTGCTTGGATGAACACACCTTCGTCGACTTCAGCGCCTTGGTCTGATTCGAGAATCTTTTTCGCCTGGGACCTGTAAGACCGTCAGCAAAGCATAATTGTCATGGTCAGAGAGCCGTACGCCGTAACGCTTTGGAACTCCATCTTCGTATTCAACGCTTGACTAGCTGCCATAGCCAGCTCAGGACCGGCAGTGAGCATCGGCCCTGTCACTATCAATATCTCTCCTCGAACTTCATCGGCCAGACCATGAGGACCGACGCTCGTCAAAGCGTGAGCCGCTATCTGAGCGACATCTCCAAGTGCAACTGGAGCGAACTTATGCTTTTCGTCAATCGGGAGAGGAAGCTTTCCCTCGCCTTGAGCCTGCTTGCTATACAGCAACAGGTTCTCAGCGTAAAACCCCGCACGAATGACACACGGGCTGTGACCGGTATCGCCAGACTCAGGATCAGACTTGGGCTGCAGCGCCAACGCCTCGAGCTCGATGAACTCGCGCAAGCGGGGCTGCTTCGAGTGTTCGGCGAAGTCGCAGCCAACGCTGGAGAGAAAGATGAGGTTGGTGACGGTTTTGGCCTGTTGGGCGGTTTGAAGGAGTTTGCGCGTGATGGCGGCTTTGTCCTTGCGAGCGGGTGGGATGAGCATGCAGGTGTCGATACTCTTCATGGCTTCGAGGAGAGTCTTCTTGTCCTTGGGATCGTATACGACAACCTGAACGTCTTCGTATTCATCTAGCACGGAGACGGTTTCTTCAGAAAATACGAGCGCGGTGAGGGATTTGTACTTGGTGCGGTATGTCTCGTCTGTCGTGAGGAGGTCGATGAGGAGGCGGCCAGTTTGCCCTTCGCCAGCGGTGATGAGAATATTACGCTCGGAGGGGGGCGACTTGGAATCTCCGTCGGCGCTACGCTTTGCAGGCATTGTTGCTAGGGATTGCGAGGGTAACGAGTGAGTTGATGGGAATAATTTGGACGGTAGCTTCCTGATTTCCTGGGTTTATATATTGAATTTCTCGGGATCCTCATGACGCAGGGTTTGACGCGACAGAGGCTTGACTCTAAACCGAGCAGCGCCTCCACCTCGCTAGCCTAGTGAATTGCCTATAATAGCAACTAAACGACCGATGCGCCCACTGTCTGACGTCAGAATTATTCCATTACTCCCGGTGACGATTTTATTGCTCACCTGGTCATCCTCTGGCCCCGCCATCATCCCGACGCGATGCGCCAACAACATTCAATACTCACCTGAACTGCGAGTTATGTTCGTTGCCAAGTTGCTGCACGAAACGAAACTACCTGTAATGGTTCAACAAGAGAAATAATGCTGGATTCTTTGTCAATATACGTCATATAATATCTGAATACTTATGCTTAATATACAATGGGTATTCTGAGCAATCTTGCGTGGGATTGATCGGGCACGTGGCCAAGCTAATCACCAACATAGCCTATGCGGGTGGTACCGATAGCATACCCAGACCAAAGTTCTTCGTCATCGTCAAACCTCACTTTTACGTCAGATCGTGAATCTGCGGTGAGTGCAGAAGTGCGTGGAGAAGGCATTGCAATTAAGATCGCAACGTCCACCTCGCCGGAGGATTCGGAGATAGATGCGAGCTCGATGTGTGCGTGTATTTTACCGCGCCGTCTACAGGGTAAGTGTTAGGTTCAATACACACATACATAAGCAGAGACTAACCTGTGACTTCGTTTCTCATTGTGTGAGACACTCTCACTGTCTACAAGTTGGTTCAGCTCGAGCTTCGCCGACACCGGCTATATAACCACAATTAACCTCAAAGCGAGGGCACGCAGTATGGTGAGTACTTACGACTTCATCGTCCCACTCCGAAACTCTCTCCTTAGCATCTTCATCAACCAACAAGTCCCATAGTATCGGACTTTCCCGATGTTCATCCATGGCCGTTGCATTCTGTTGACCATCGGTAATAACGATGTACTGCTCTTGTCGTGCCACACGTCGATACGCTCTAGAAGTAACCCCGCATATAAGGATCAGAGACGCAAATCCAACGGCAATGATGACTCCAAAGACGGTATTCCCTCCCGCTCCGAGATCGCGAGTTCCAAGACGACTGTGTGTGCCAGATTGACCGGCTTGTGATGATAAACAGTCTTCGAGTGCCAAGAACGAGAGGAGACAAGATGGCCTAATAAGCGGCATGCTTGTGGCTTGTGGTCCAAGAGTAAGGGGGGGGGGGTTGTCGTATGTGGTATGCGGGGTACGGAGTGCAAGGCAATTAAAAGAGAGGAAGCTGCGTATCGAGCGACCCAGTGTCACAGTGCTTCTCCTACTGAACAGACGGAAACGCTGGGTACCCGTGTTGGCGACTGAGCAAATGCCCGATTAGAAGAAGTGTAGCAGCTGTAATCGTCGACTACCCAACTTGATACATCATTGAAGCCGTTCTTCCGTGCTGGACGACGAGTTAGCCACCACTGTCACTGGCAGAAGACCTGAATGCATAGCCATGAAGGGGGAGAAGAGTGCAGGGCCGCAGAGAAGCGTGAGAAAGCAAGCTATGGCGTACCGAACACCCGTTGACGTCGAGGCCAGCGGTGCGCTGAGTCGAGATGGTGGTTTGGTATAACCCCGACTCGGAGTTCTCTTTCCATGTTTGATGCGCTTGAGGGGCGCATCATACCCGGAGCGCCGGGACGATGACCACGGGCGCCCTCGACGCGTCTAATTCGAATTCGAACTTCATCTTGACTTCATAAATCCATGCCGCAAGTGAAGCCAAAATATACACTTTCAGGGTAGGCTAATTCTGTGTGGAAATTACTTTTCTTTACCATTCTAAACCGTTTCTATGTATCTAGATGTCGCCTCAGACATACTCTACTTGTTGTCAACCAGGGAGATGTGCCACAAATTCCGGCTCACGTTCCGTAGTATCATCTATGGATGCGATCAGGCTGTTATGATGAGCTGCATATTCAATCCACCATCTGCCCACCACACGACCTGATATCAGATAGGTCCCATGAACATCGTGGGGAATTTATGCGAATGATAATGATTCTCAAGACAGGGGATATATAAGCGCATCCGTCGACTTGCCTGTCCATGGTATACGCTACTGGCAACCAAAACATCTATATCTCCACCTAGAGAACAGCTGACATGCCTATGGCCAACAACTCTTCTATCAGCCCTCTGGCAATCCAAGAGTAAGGAAGTCTAGTAATTGCGTACATCACATACTGATTCATTTGCTCCAGCTTCGTTCACAACCTCTTATGGCTTGTCGGAGTAGGTAAGATCGTCTACAGGAATCCTCTAACAAGCTACTCAGAGCGAAGCTAGTTATCTTGATTTACGACCATGTCATAACATTTGGGGAAGAGCGCTATCGTCTATGGCGGTCTGCTCGCAACGGTACTTGCATCTTGCTTCTAGTCACCCGATATTTTGCACTATGCACGGTAGGTGTGATCCACCTGTGTTTTAGTTTTGTGAACTCATGATTGGCTTGTCTCAGACAATAGTTTCTACATACAGTGTATTTGCGGTCTCTCTGTCTAAAAGGGTAACAACATATCCGCAATGTATGTTCACTTATTAACACTGTGCTGCAGAGGTACGTTCTGTTCAACTCGTAGATCAAAACCTTGGGAAGCATGTCACGTTGCATAGTTGCATAAGATTACAGCTATTTCACGAGATTACCCTGGTACTTGTGTTGTTACTTGTCGGGAGTGAGTGGGTTTCGTTCAATATGCGATGTACTCGGACTGACGAGCGCTCTGCATCACCCAGCTTTGCAATCTCTGAGGGTATATGCCCTATATTCTGGAAGTAAGAGAATCGCGGCCCTTATGACTGCCGTCGGGCTGGTATTGGGAGGTGTATGTGTGGTGTGGTTGTTTGTCGCTGTCCCTTCCATTTCCGTCACTGAATGCCTTGTCAAACAACTAGTGGGGAATAAGCGATCAAGCAGCTTTGGCAGGCAAGCCTACAGATCTACAGAGCTTGGTTGTCACGCAGTGACGACGTCGAAGACTTCGTAAGTATTGTTCGAATCTTGAGTCTGAGGGCTAAGAAGTCTTATCGTCTCCTTCATTATGGTAGCGCCATATGTACGCTGGTCTTCTTACTATGGCTGTATCTATGTCTCAAATCAAGGATCTGCAGATGCCGCTATGCTATGGGAAGCGTTACTTGTATACGACGTGATGGTATTCTTCTTGACTATCTATAGAGCACGCAAAAGCAGGCATAACCGCCAAGAAACAAACCGCATTTTGTACATAATGTATCGAGATGGTACGTTTGCATAGTCATCTCGAAATATGGGACGTTCTCACCTGTGATCTGTGCAGGTGCCATATACTTCTGGTACAACAATTCTCACCCCTTCCCTCTCAGTGTTAACGAGTCTGCAGTACCATCCTCTTTGCTAATGGTGCCAATGCCGTCACATATTATGTACGCATAATTATCTTTGCTCGAATGCCATGCATTGAAATTGATAGGTGCAACTTGAATATAGGCGTGCCCTGTAGGTGATTCGGCGTGTTCAACGTCGAGCAAGTTTTAATCACTCGAATCGCTCGAATTATAGCCTCCATTACGAGGGGCACTATCAACAATTTCAAGCTCGTTAGTTTCCCATCCATACTTTCTAGACGAGCTTGCTAACCCAACTGACTTTCTGCATTTAGGATTTCAGTGGCCATGATATCTCGTATGACACTGCATCTTTACAGAATCAAACCGACAGCTTCGTCGTATTACAGCAACACACATATGAACGCAAAGTTCACCTCGGACATCAACCTTTCGGGCTGTGACGAGGACGCACTGGACGATGCAAGTGAAGAATAATGACCTCGAAAGCGCTGAAGTACATAGCCTGAGGAAGACGGACTTCCTTTCAGAGAATTGAATGGGTACGGTTTTGCTCCGTTGGGGAGTCGGTTACCCACGCCGCCGTAACACCCCTCCCACCCCTATGAAGTACTTGAACAATGATGTATGCTACAATCTCTCGGAACAGCATCCAGATGACTTTCCAATGCCACTATCCCCGGAATCAGAAGGCTAGAAGCAGTGCGGGAACAGATCGATACGCTATGCAACATCCAATGTTCATAGATAACACTGCTTAATGGACACACGGTAGGTCACAGGCCCATTAAATCATGATCTGGTTTGTTAGGGCTGAGTATGATTGTGATTTTAGATGGAGTTTAATGACGTCTCCTGTGCAAAACTTGATCAAGGGCGACGTAAGACTATATGAATTGTAACTCTAACACGTTCGATACTCTTACATACATAGGGTCGCAGTACTGTTGCACTGAGCGCAATGCTTCACTCTCTCTCTGCGCAGGCGTACAGGTGTTCTTCTCAGTCTGCCGTAGTCGTCTCTGGTTTCCGTTATCTCTCATTTCGCTGTCTCAAACTCGATCCATGCAAGCGGGTGTTGCTGGCAGCTCCATTGCAGATAACAACGCGACAGAAATGTAAGTGAAAAAATCTCGTGTCACGCATTACTTTCACACACTAACCTTCTCTGTTAGCCACAACGTCCTTACTTTGGTCGGAATTAGTTAGTATCTGTCTCTCTGTCCTACGCTCACGTTACAAACCTGACCAACGTTTTAGCAATACTTTACTATGACTACATGATCACATTCAAAAGGGAATACTTATATATATGGCGGTCATGGCGCTCCCTCCACAGCAAGGCTTCCATCTGCCTGCTGCTAACGCGATACTTTGCGCTAGTTACGGTAGATCTTCCGCGATTTGCCAGTGTGAAGCGCAGTACCTCACTTCTCTTGTACAGGCCATCACCGCGGCCTACGGTATCTCTCCCACGCAATCTAGGTCTAAGACGGTAAGGCAATTCGGAATCTTGATAGTAATATTACACACTGACTATCCTTAGAGGTGAGAAACTTGATTACCTTGAATATTCTACAGATGTGGATGAATCTCTTCGCATCAGCTGTCACCGTCTGGCGGTATGCCATCAAGTAGCTCTTATCATAACACAAATGCTAGTTGCAGGTAAGTCGCATTCGGTCGTACACCTAGCCAGCTAAAACGTAACCCAAAAACGCCTTACTTCATCAGTTACACAGTTCATGAGAACGTACGCCTTATATTCCAAGAGCAAACAGATTATTGCTTTTCTTGTCATGTCGACCTTGGTTGCTATCGCTGTGAATGCGGTGTGTTTGGCCCCCTTCATACAATATGCTTCCCAAATTTGACTTGACGGTGTCACACATAGTGGGCGATGATTAGGCAACCTGGAGACACATTAGTGTGGCAGCAAGGCTGTTATCTGGCATCCTCTAGTACATCGTCAGTCAAATTTGTTACTTATCATTCATGTAGTTGATTGTGATCCTTTACAGAGCTATGCGTGAGTCGGGTAGCCCATGCCGATCAAGAGTCACCTTAAGGCCCTTCATGTTTACTCACACTATTATCAGACACCGCCGCTCAATGGGAAACAGCACTTGCGTACGATGCTATGATACTGCTATTGACCCTATTCAAAACCTACGATTGGCGTACGCACCTCAAGTACGGATCAGCAAGGCCTCCTGACACGATCTCACTCGTTTATAAATACGGTATGTGTATTCAAATTTGGGAATCATCTGCAGAGCCCCGGCTTACGACTTTGACGTTTGCGTAGGGGCAATTTACTTTGGGTAAGGCATCCATTGTATATCTGGATGACCAAGCTAACTGTGATGGGCAACAGAGCGATCGTCCTCGCGCATGGCACAAATGTCGCCACGTTCTACGTACGCCATTACACTTTATTACTTGATGACCATCTGACAGTCCTGGGATACTACTCTAGGCATTACCTCAAGTGCGCTCTTTCCTTGACCTTGATCCTATACTCTACTCACTCAACGTTCTGCGTTCAGCCTTCATTGCGCGGCAGTCTGTCCACGGCAGCTAGCGCGTGAGTGCCTCCCACTCGAACGATTTCCATGGCGGATACTTACAATCCCTTTATGCTCACTATACAGGATATCCGTGTCAATGATGTCTAGACTTACGCTGGATCTCCACAGCAGGGCACTTCGCCGACACAATAACATGACAAGCCTTCTCCCTAGTAGTGCTACGGCCTCCAGCACTACCCGCAACTTTGAGCTCACGAGTCAGATCAGCGTCGCAGAGTCGGACGAAGACGCATTTGACGATGACTTGGAGTCGGATGTGGAGGAGTAGAACGGAGAAGGGCCTGAGGTCTCAGTATGAGGGGGATTTGGTCTCGACAGTTAGCGTCTACCACTTGATGTGGTATGTTATGTTGACCTTCGACATCACACTCGTTATATATTATGTTCAAGTAAAGATACAATCTCCAATAATTCGTTCGAACATCAGCTACAATATAATACAATACAGAATCCACACCAACCCCTACATTCGTGACACAGCTTCCACGTCGCATCGTCAAATCCCCGACCTCGTAAATACAATACCAACACCCACGCCTGCGCAGAAAGCCCCCGCGATCAACGCAATAGGCATAAACGACGACACCCGACTCCGCGTCTTCACGTCCGAGTCACTCGTACACAAATCTTCTACCCCTTTCTCCCCCGCCATGTCCTGCACAGGTCCTCCAGCAACACCAAACAGTCTCGACAGTCGCAGCCGCAAAGGACCGAGTAGCAGACCCTCCACCGCAAGTCGAATTAGAGAAGGTATGTGCAATGGATCAAACGTCGAGAACGATGATGGCGGTAGCGCGTGTCCATAGCCATGCCCAGGAGATTGAGCGTTCGGAACAGTCGTCGAACCAGTCGACAGCCCATGTTCAGCGGCATATCTGCGTCTCCTAGACTGCATGGGAGGTGCTGACGCAGATGACGGCTGAGAAGACGACTGTGACTGTACTAGAGAGTCCAAACGAGCGAGAGGACCAACGACTGGACGGGGATGCGTAGCGGCAGTGATCGTCTTCCTTCGGTCCATAGTCTGCCCGCGCGGACGGCCTCTGAGTGTACCCGTACTGACACCGGTCCAACCATTACGGTCGCGAGCAGCCTTCGCCATACTGCCTCTCCTGGTTTTAGGACTCTCGCGATCAGACTGATGTGTCTGGTATGGGTGGTGTGTCGAGGTTCGCGCTTTGACAGTTCCGTCGAGTCTGTCATCCAGTTCTTCGCTCTGTAGCTGTTCTCGCACGCCACCAGAGTCTCGCGGATCAAATAATCGTGGTGAACTGTCGGATGGCTTGTCAACCGAAGACAGCTGGAAGGCTTCCGCTATGCTTTGTGGAGAGAAACCTGCCCACAGTAGGAATAGTTCGGCTGCCTCCTTTCTCAGGGAAGATAGAGCGTGTGTGTTCTGATAGAGAATAGCCCTAGCATCCGAAGCCGACAACGCCGGGCGAGCATTCGATAGATGGAGAGAGGTATAGCCTGGAGATGACGGTACATAGGAGTCGGGTTTGGGTGTATCTTCTTCCTCTTGAGGTCCTTCCGGTGTTGTCAGAACGATCACAGGAACGTATTTCCGTAACTCGACAATTAAGGAATCATCTGTGGGACTAGGAGCTAAGATAGGAACAATAACGAGGTGAATCAGACGTCGTGGCTCATCGGCAGAGAAGAAGATCGCAGCTTACGGGCAGAAGGAACTACGATGGCCGCTGTGAACAATAGATTGTCTCCAGACGACGACGGGCTGAGCAAAGAGGATATCAGAGCGGATGATAGATGGTGTTGTGATGGCGGTGGTGACAATGTCGATGTGGAGGCCGTCAGCATTTCTTCTGAGGTGTTGGTACCATATGCACGAGAGACGGTGTGAAAAGACGCCTGGATGATCGACAGGGCCGTATTCAGGGCACCATCAGGCTGGTGAACAGCAGATAAGTCCAATCTGTGTATATAACCGAGTAATTGACGAAGACAAACATACCTGTTCAATAGAGTCGTACTCTCTTAGATGTACCAGCTCTATGTTCCCAGATGGCTCGTACCGATCTTCTCCATGAGCATCCCTGTGTTCGATCCAATCCGTCGACATCCTAATCGTCTGTGCTACCACGTCTTCACTGCCATCAAGCGCGAGGTCATCCCACTGGCCGACATGCACGAGCTCAGGATAATTCTGATCGCTCAACAGCGACACAATATCGTCTACGACTCTCAAGCTCTCCGCAGCCGAGCTATTCACCACTAGTAATCGTATTCGTCCCAAAGCATGGCCGTGGGTGGTAGGCGGTCGTAGAGGCGAGGGTAGAGTGAGCGAAGGGATTATCAGACTTCTATCTCCTTCGCCAAAGTCGTTGTGACTAAATTCGCTTTCATGTCGGCCAAGGTAATGTGAGGGGTAGTGTGGTGGACTTGCCGGAACCGATGAGAACAAGAACGACGAGCCTACGGAAGGCAGTGACGAGACAGACTCGCCAGACGGGCTAGAGGGCGACCATGGACTGTGTGGTGAGGAGGGCGAGTAGGGATGTGAACGTGAGGAACCTCTTGGCCTTGAGCGCGAGCGTGAGTGCGAATGTGAGTGTGAACGATGAGAAGTCGACGGTGATTGTGCCGGTATCTGCAGTGCTGGCAAGTTACGAATGGTCTCCGCACTAGTACTCAGCGTTGGTTGCCCCTCTTCCATGGTTAATTCTCCACCTGTTTATTCGTGTTTCTCGGTGGTACGATGGTTGTGGTCGAGTGCGGAGGAGTAAATAACAAGACGCGAGTCTAAGCCTATGCCTCTTTGGGATCGCCGAGCATCCCAAATATGGAATAGCGCTGGCGTGGTGGCGCGGGAAAGTATTTCGCTCATTATTGCGACGGGCGCCTGGCAAATTAGACGTCAGAAAATGCGTCCGTCATGAGTCTCCTTCGCCGTCTTTCGACTCTTCCAGTCACAGCATCTAATGTTCAAAGAGGCACAGCGTTCGAGAATTGGTCGATGCAGGTTTTGCAGACTTCTTTATCCATGTCGCTTTCGCGAGTCGGCGGACGAGCAGACGGAGGCGTCGACTTGCAAGGATGGTGGTGGCTACCAGCGAAGACAGACGCGTCGGACAGCTCTATAACGCGACGGCGCATTCGAGTCATCGCACAATGCAAGGCAGAGAAGAAGAAAATCGGACCCAAGTACGTGCGCGAACTGGAAGGCGTCGTCCACCAATTTAACGCGGGCACGGTCCCGTTCATGTCGTCTCCAAACGCCTTGAGCACGACCGCAGAAATGACTGCTCCGGTGACCGTTGGCCTGTTCATCTCAATTTCTCCATTCGGAAAGCTAGCGTTGGCTCGAGCACTGTCATCATCCTTACCACTCGCCCTCTTATACCTGCCTATGCCTATGAATCAGCTTCTTGGAGAAGACTTACATCCGGACTCGGAAGATACACCTCCGCCTGGACCTGATTCTATTGGGTCCATGGTGTTCAATCTAGCTCTTGGTGGTGCTTCTGGAGTCCTGAAGGGCGAGTTTGAACCTCGCTGGGAGTACCCGTCACGGCCAGAAGGAATTGGACGCCCAATGCTTTGGTGGCAAGGGCGACGAATGCCAGACTACCTCCCATCATGACGCGTTGTGGCTGTGACATGATCGTCAATGTATATTCGAACCTGTGAGTTGTGTCCATGACGTGGTGTTTCTCAACATTTGTCTATTTACTGACACCTCCAATAGCTGTATATGACTAGCCCGAATATCCCTTCGTCTCATACAGACATCTCTACGCCACTCCCAACGAGAACTGTGCAGACTATCAAGAGCTGTGCGACAGAGGAAGACACCTGGACGTCATTACGAACGTAATTGGGAAACTAGAGCTCGTTGAAGGGTCCAGCCATTGCTCTACTCTCCCAAATCATTCTCTCTTTGGAAGACAGCTCGTATGATCGTCTGATGGAGCTCTTCCTTCCTTCAATTCCCTGGCCATCCCCATTTATTCAACGCAGCTCTATACCGGCATGCCTAGGCTTCTACTCTACTACCCGCATATAGTATCTGTTTTCCTTTGCGTTCCTAGCAACGCAACTTGTTTACATCGTCTTTGCCCACACGTACCTCACGGGAGTCTGAGTTTTGAACTGAGCACATCAAACGTGCTTCGAACCTTTCAAACAAGCTCATCTTGTCTTGCCTCTTATCGCACGCGGTTACGCATGTAACCATGAACCACGTCAAACTCTATTACAGGACTGAACTTTCATACCTTCCACTCCAGCTGCTCGCAAGCTTGACTGTTCTCCATGTGTGAGACATACGGCGTCCACAGTCATGATAAGTAGCCATCGATATGTATGTGCGGCTATGGTGTTCCGCTTTTCGACTCGATGACAAGTGCGCTGCGGACATAAGGTCGAAGCTACTTGATGGCCGTGTACGGCGGGACAACAATGCACGGACGTATTTTTAGTTTCCCCATTCATGTCCGTGTCCTGTTCTTTTCCCTCTCGCTCTCTACCAAGTACAACGACGTCGCGGCTTTGCTCGCCTCCGCACTGACTGCACAATCACAAGTTCGTCCTTCGACGCGAGCATCTGGAAGTGAGTAACTCCGAACATGTGGGCTTCGCTACTGACAACGAGCTTGTTTAACCCAAAACAGACAGACAGTGTCCTCTGCACGTTGAACAAAACTCTCGACCAATCCCCGACGCGTGCCTAGCACAGCTCCGAGTCGGGCTAGCCGATACCATCTTCTGTGAACACGGCCAAGCAAGGGTCGTACGTCGGGCCGTTTATCGCGAGGTTCGATAAAGACAAAGACTTCATATCGCAGAGGGCTTTCGTACTTTGCCTCTCTCGTCGTCGTCGCGTCTCTCGGACTCTCTTATCCTGTCATCACTCTCAGACGAGGTGAGCGTAGACCTGGCCTCGTCATGCCGTAACAACGTGTCGCTGATAGACTAACCTTCACTGCGTTCTTCAAATCCTTCTCATCTCTAATCATCGCCCGTCGCGCTCGAACTCTCCCAACACGCCTTCCATCTCCATCTCTCGGAACGCCCAGCCTAGTGACGCGCAGCCGCGTCGGACGTCTGTGGTCGATCTAATAATTGGCCCCACCCTGAGGCACACAGCTGGACCTCGCCTCGCCTCACTTTTTGACCTGACGGGCGGTATCACCTGCCTGCACGGCGTTGCATCGCCTTGACCTCATTCCCTACTTATTCCTAGGCCTACACCATACCCGTTCTGGAACGCTGGACTTTAGACACTCCCCTGGATAGACTCGTTGACTCTCTTGAACTCATACTCTCATATTCTCATACCAATACTGGTCTTGTAATCTTGCATAGACGGATACTCTCTTGCCTTGCCTTGCCTTGCTATTGCAGCCACTCAGACACTCAGCCTTTCATTAGACTTGTGCCACACTCACGATGCAGCACCCGTACTACCAACGTACCTCCATGTCCGCCCCTCCACGGTACCTACAACCCTCAGTCGCGCCTCCTGGTCATCATATCCGTCGGGTGAGCACATTTTGCCCTCGTCTCCTCCACGACCCTCGTTGACCGATAGCCTTATCTTGACGCGTATACAGCAACCACGTCCACGCTCCGTGCATCTAGAAACGCTGCCAGAACGCGACGTCGAAGAAACCAGCGGAAGCGAGCTGGAAAATGGAACGACGAATGACATTGTCGGAGGGAACTATTCGGTGAGTGTTGCGGGTTTTATTGTTGGTTCCTTATCACGTCTGTTCTTGCTCTCTTTGTTCTTCGCGCTGCCTATGCCCGCCACATCGTTGCCGTCGAGCTCGCCGTCGTTGTCGCCCCCCAGACGCATGACAGTGGAGGGCTCGTCATACGTCAACGCGACACCCTCGAGCCTCCGCTTCTTCCTTCTTCCCTGAAGCTTGTCTCTCAGGGGCTTCGGCGTCGTATGTCATAAAAGGAGCGCCCGCCCGATCTCATCGCGGCTACCAGCGCCTACCATCATAGGTGGGTGCCTGGCCACATGAGGAAGCGCGCACGCTCAGAGACACTCATCTCATTTCCGTGAACGTCGCTGTCAGCGCTGTCTCCGTCGTTCTTTAGGCGGGGAAGGCTGACGAGGTGATCTTCGCTGCACTGCAGTGCGCCTTTTAACGAACGGCCGAAAATAAGAATGACGATGAGCGGCGCCGTGTCTTCCGCTCATACTCGGAGATACGGGTTGTACGGGGAAATGACGATAATCAGCGTACGTGCACCGGGAGGGGTACATCTCCTTGGGCATCGTGCGCCGAGCCAATTAGGGTATGGTCGAGACTACTGTTGGGCGTACTTTTGAGACGGTGTAATTTCTGTCTCAAAATTACGCCTAAAGCGAACGGACTCCGCACTATGATGGGTTGGAGGCCACGCCCGCCGCTCATGTGTAATTTCTTCGCGTTCCCTGGGGCATGGCGCTCTGCTCCTAGGCTCTAAACGCTTCTCTCTCAACATGTTCATCCGTGTTTCCAATTTTCTACGACATTCTGAGTTAGCTTATACAAATGGAAGCTAATGCGTATTTCATTTGACAGACACGCCCCACAAACATGTCCCATTCAAATATACCCCCGTACGACAACCCCACATACCACTCCAGAGCAGCCACGACACCGGCATATTCCCCATACGCACGACCTCATTCCCGTCGACTTTCATCATACCCGCATCGTTCTTCTCCATTAGCTGGACCTTCACTTGCGCTCACTCAGGATGGCACACTTACCAACGTCACTGTCGCACAACGGCCTCGATCCCTCCTCAGTGTTTGTGAATCAGCGTACAACTCACCCTCACCGTCAGCTAACCCGTCGCTGGAGAACTTGACCATTAACACCTCCGCACCAGACGCGAAGGAGAACATACCCACACCTCCTCCGACGCCACCCGCTCAAGCGAAACAAACCCCTTCCAGGAGACTGAGTCTCGGATTGAAGAAGTTGACATCGTTACCGAGTCTTCCGAAGAGAATTAGCGCAAGCATACCTGCGCCACCATCACATTCGTACTCTGCGAACGCTAACTCAAACTCGAAGGGCAAGGCCAAGGAGGACTCGACGACTGCAGCCGAGGCTGCCGCGCCTGTACCACATGTACCCGTTTGGGCGAGTCCTGGACACGTACCAGCTCGCACAGGTTCTCGCGCACCCATGCCATTCCGACCACACTCTCCTAACGCACATCTCCATCCGAACTCGGCGATGCTGAATCGTCGGGCTTCGCAGGTATCTCTGACGCCTTCGATGACTTCTGTGCAGAGTGTGCAGTCGAGTAAGTCGAGTCATAGACGGTCTATGGCTGTTTCTGCCAATCCCATGTACGTTCTAATGTTCATTCTTACACGCCCAACAACGATTACTAATTTCGATGGTATGGCAGACCGTCGACGTCTCGTGATCCAGAGCTGAACTGGCTCTCGACCGCCGCTCCGCCCAAGTTCTCAAGGCTGAGTCTCAAAGCAGAAGGTGTGGTGATGCCCGTTTCTGCCAAGGAGATGCGTAGAAGGAGCACTGCTAGTATGAGCAGGACAAGCAGCGTTAGGAGCATTGCCAGTGTGAACAGCTCCGTGTCCACCATGAGTAGGATATCAGAAAGCGGCCGCCCAATCACAGAAATGAAGCGGTCTCTGACGGAGGACGTCAGTACCCTTCGCAAACTCGAAGGAAATATGTCGACGTCTACGATTCGTGCACCTCCCTCAAGACCTACTACCCCTGTCGCATCAGCATCAGCTCCAGTCCTCAGCTCCCTCTCCGAAGAAGACATCTCAGACTCGGACATCGTCTCGCCTCCCTATCCGCCTTTCTTCCATAATTCCTCTAAGAACAGCTCCGCCTCGTCGATAACCACCGCTTCAGGCGAAGAGTCAGATATCCCAGAGACCCCGAGTCTCAGCCGGACGTCTTCTGTTACCGAGGACGAGGAAGGCGAAGGCGGGTTACCTAGGACTCCACCCAGTACGATCGCGAGCGCAGGTTCAGTGGGAGTTATATCGGAGACCACGAAGGATCTGCATATTCGTGGCCCTGCGACAGTGGCACGTGAAAGCGCGAAGGAATCGGTGCCGGTAGTAAAGACGGCAGAGGCGGTGACTATCAAGGTTGTTGGTATGCGTGGGTCTGTGGGGCATAAGAAGGAGGGACGGTCGTTGGATGCTGGTGTGAAGGTGGAGAGGAGGGGGACGTTGAAGAAGGTGTGGGGAAGGATGTTTGGAGGAAGGAGTGCGAGTATGCCCGCTTTGAAGGTGTAGAGGATCGGACAGCATTGATTGGACACTCTTTTGCGTGAGGGATGCAGTTGTGTTTCGTATGTGATCTATACAGTGCTATTTTCACTGTACGTTGTACTTGTATGACTACTCATGCTTGATAACTCTTCTCATCGCTGCCGAAGTTGTCCTTTGATACGTGGATCATTGAGTGGCGATACTTATTTCTACATATTGGAACTGGTGATCCACCATTACTGCGACACCGACATTGATTTGGAGGACACAGTGCAGTACTTATTCGAGGAAAGCGATAACCAGTGAAATGCAGAGATATAAGTATTGCGCTAGTGTGAAGAGAAGCAACCACGAGTTCTAGAAAGCTAAGAGTCATACTTGAGCGTAGAAGACAGTTCATTCATCCTCTCGGCATATGCTGAGGCGTAGCGTTCTCCTTCTACCCAAGCCGTAAATACTAGTCTCTCTATTATTGGACTTATTTGACCGGCCCATTGCGGCTGGACAATTGGATCAAGGGCTTCAATAAGAACAAGGGGGAAGATAGAAATCACTGTGGAAGGAAAGGAGCGGCGATCCTCGCTCCAATTCGTGATCTCTGCAATATACATGTGCGAGATACGACGAGATACTACCCTGCGAGTGCTCTTGTAGTATGGTGGTACAGGATCGGCAGCGCGTGACAGGACAGCTTGAATCTCCTGATAGCGCAGAGTTTCCAAGCAGGCAGTTGCAAGCACACCCACTCCACGTCTTTGTAGTTCTTGTAATGAGAGCTGCTGGATATATCGTCCGAAAGTGCAGAACAGTGGTGCCCATCCTGACTGATAATCGGCAGCGGCTAAACGTGATAGTCCAGAGAGTATGTGGACCTCAAGAACATATAGTGAAAATACCAATAGTTTCAGGATGGCAACGGCATCGGAGTGGATGCACGGGTCCTCCAGGGCAACCCGCAAAGTAGATGCCCATATTTCTGACACTGTATATGACGCAATATTCCAGGTCATCTTAGCTCATCTTGAATGCTACTAGTGAATGGGTTCCATGACTTACTACTGATGTCTGAGGACACGAGGTGATCCGTTTTAGAAGATATGCGGGCTTTGGGCTCTGCTTCTTTCATATTGCGATACTCCTTCGATGCGCAAAGAAGAACAACAAGATGGGAAGGTAGGCAGCGACTGACTGCAACTAGTATGACATAGGCGCCATTTTCGAAATTCTTGAGCTGTCTTTTATTTATCTACGAGCAACAGTACCACCAGTTATATGTACCTGAGACAGCATGGATGCAAAGGAAGGCCACCGCGAGTTCTATTGCGGTCGGGTGGACGGAATGTAGTGAGAATCGGTTGCCCCTCACATTCGTCGTACCTTCTGACTGTGTGTAGTTTTCGATAGCATATACCAATTCCTCGCTCAAAAGTTCTGTGATCGTAGAGAGAGGCAGTACGCGCGATGCTATCCAGGTACCTGTAGCATCGAAGACATTTGTGCCAAAGGTTGCCATCTCTGACGCCGTAGTTCTATCAAGGTGACGCCCGATGAATCTTCCGAGGGGATTGTGCTCGATAGACTCGGCTAATAATGCACAATGCATAAATAATAAAGGACTCCATCTCGTTCCAGATCCACGGCGAAGGTGTAATATGCATTTTACCGGGTTAACTCGGATATTTTGCGAAGGAGAATCTTCAGCCGAGACCAGGAGAGCCCCTTGACATGCCTTTGCAAGGGCAGGCCCAGACATTTCGTGGCCAAAGGATGCCTGCAGATGCGGGATATTGTAGATAGAACGACCAGACATCGAAAATAGCACCACCAATATAGATTCAGTTAGGGACAAGCCGTAACTCTGGCTGGGTGGACTATTTACCGAATAGGTCAACTGAAGATAAATGGAGACAATGTCTAGGATGCCTTCTCTAGCTCGAGGGGCCAAGGAGGTAGCTCTGAGGTCAATGCATAAGCGATATGCGTCCACAAGATTTAGGTCCGGGTACCATGAGTCGGGAACGACTAGACGATTGCGCAGGATTCGATGAAGGAAAGTCAAAAATCGTAGGCTAGAATACGATTTTGGTTCGACTTGCTTCACGGCTTCCATGATTGACGTACACAGGATTTCATCGTTGGATTGTACAGCGTCTGCGGCAGCGAGTATGCTGAGTTCGTGATCTGAGCGCTGCACAACTTCGTGTTCATCACTGGACTTCAGAGTCTTGACAGCTGGCCGGAGGACTAGATACAGAAGTTTCCAGGGCTTCCATAGAGGTGTTGCACTGATGCATTGCTCCTCGACGGGTCTAATTGGTTCCTGAAGGGAATGCCGTTCATAGTAGGTCGAGCCAGATACGATAAGCTTTGTCCGGGCATGTTGAGCTAGGGTGACCCATGCTCGATGAACCCAGACAACAGCTCCTTTTAGGAGAGTAATTCGATATGGGCAGCGGGGGGAGAGAAGTGGAAGGATGGCAGCGACGACAAAGCAAAGCGCCCAACCGATGACCAAGGGCAGAGTTGTATAGCCGATGCTCGAGTGAACCTCTGCAGTGAAGTAGCAAAGCCCAATAAAGAATAGTGAGAGCGAGAGCTGCAAGATTAGAGGTAGCAGGGCAGCAATCTCAAACACTTTCCACTTGGCGAGCTCGGGGTAACGCAGATGGCGAAGGCGAAGACGGGCTTGAGGCGAAGTGTTCTGGACGGCCATGTATTCGCGCAACCACTGTTTGACGAGAATGCCAAACGATGCGGCGATGAGGCTGAATAGTAGGCTCGCAAACCAAAGGACATTGACGCGAATATCGGCTGATGAGGGTTGGAATGGAGAAGCAGTGTCGGGCGATTGAGTATCGGGTAGCTGTAGAATGGTCGAATTCCCTGAGGATCCGTTGCTCGAAGATCCATTCTCCGTAAGATTTTGGTAAGATTCGATAAGAAAGGCGGTCAAGACCGCAGAGAAAAGACCAGCCTTGGGCGCAATACGTTAGAAATGAGACCAAGCAGGCTCAAAAGGAATTCAACCCACAAATACGAGCAGCGTATCGATGTCTTCCTTGCAGTATTTCACCTTCTCCTCATCGTAGTCCCGGAGAACCTTGTCAATCGCTGCCCATCCAGTCGGTTGGCCAGACAGCACGAATTCTGTACGCACTTCATCACCGCCCTTCACCGTTTCGTTTATGACTGGAGCATTCACAACAGCCGGGGCTGGAGCAGGTCCTCCTTGCTGTGCGACATATTCAGTGAGTATCTATTTACCTTATACAAGGGAATGCCAACCCACCGTCGCGGATTGTGTGCGTTGTTGATCGGTATCCACGTTATGGTCGGCTGGGACATCATTTCGCTTTCGTGCTTCTTCCCAGCGACAGAAATCCTTCCACTCTTGCTGCATTTTCCATTCTCGCCATTCCCGCCACTCTTTCCACCTGGGGTCGTCCAGAGCGTCTAATGCGGCTGGCGTCGTTTGGGCAGGAGGGTTGGCAGCTACGCTCGCGGCCTGTGGCATAGTCGCCGCGGGTGAGAGCAGTGGTGAGGCAATCCCACGATGAACCTGTGGAGGGGTATCCTCGCTGTTCGCAGAGGGCTGCTGAGGGGTATCACCGCTCCCTGGGTGGTCAGGTGGCTGAACGTATGAGAGAAACGAAGAACTGTCATCCGATTGCTGCACCGATCTTGCATCGTATCTATCCTTGGGAGATGGCGCAGCTAATTCACTTCTTTTCACTGGCGATCCTGGTTGAATAGGGAATGATGACAGATCCCCTTGAGCGTCAACTGGAGAGTTGTCGCCAAGCAGCGGATGAGAAGTACCGGACCCGACTGAGTCGATGGTGTTCATGGGAGGTTCTCCAGGTGTACGCCTCCGTGACACGTGGCTGGTAGGCGACGGACTGTCGTACCTGTCGTCCGCCACCAGTGAACCCGATGGAATGGGAGGTGGCGCATGACCCTCCCGTGGGTACATAAAGATATTTTCTCCGAGAACGAGCTGCAAGCTGGGGCCTCGACCGCTTACTTGGTCACTGAGAACTCCTTCGCGCCTGCGTCCCGGTGGCGTCGAAGATAAATCCTCGGTTGGGGTGAAAGGAACTTGCCTTGGGTCACCACCACCTTCAGAACAAAGCGGCAACAATTCAATGCCGTCCATGGGTAATCTCGACTGTCGCTACAAAGGAGCACCCAGAGTACTTGGTCTAATCGAGCGAGCGAGAGTTCAACGTCTTGAGAACATGTCAGGTAGAACATTGACTTACGCGTAAGTAGATAGATATATGTTGGTAAATAAATGCTGCGATATGGTGAGTGAATGTGCAAGATACAGTCAATTATAGGCAGACTTGAGTCACTACGTACCAGATTGTTATAAAAGAGCTCGAGTTGAAGGTGACAGTTCGAGTCCAAGTAACAGTGCGCCTACTACTGTTACTAATGTGGCTGGGCTAAGGCGATAACCTCGGGTTAGGGTTAGCGCGATCTCATTGCTGCACGTGACACAAAATTTCTACGTGATCGCCGCGGTCTTCTTGTCTGCTCACTTTCGGTGGTGGTAAAACCACGCCTCTCGACTTCATTCCTCCATACGATGCCGGACGCATTCTTCGCCAAGTCGTCAAGAAAACGCAAGAGGTCAACGACCGGAGAAGGCCCGTCGACGTCCAAAAAGCCTGCGCGAAGTCAGGGCAAGCAAGCATTCACCGCCGGCGCGAAGGGTACAGGGAAGCCGACTAGGAAGAGGGACGAGGAGTTGTCGGATGAGACACATGATGAGGACGATGGTGGGGATGTGGATGATATGGACTTGAGGGCTCCAGAGGTGGATCCGAACGCGTATGAGAGTGCGGAAGAGGATGAAGAGGAAACTCCGGCCGAGAAGAGGTTGAGATTGGCGAAGTTGTATTTGGATGGCGTGAAGGAGGGCTTAGGTTTAGGTGTGCTTTATATTATTGAAGACATATGCTACGGTAATGCTGACAGAACGAGCTGTTTGCGTTTATAGCTGAAGGAGAGTTTGATGCTGCCGAAATTGATCGAGAACTTATTTCGTCGCGGTTAAAGCAAGATGTGCTTGAGCACTCTGGAAAAGTACATCTATTTGTCGCGGACTCCGTACGTCTTCTATCTTTCTTTATTCTCGTATGTCCCTAACACTATTGATAGTATGACCTCTCGAATACTCCAACCCTTCGTACGCGAGGACATAAATTCTCGGTAACAGCAGCTGTAGCATCCGATGATGCTCGCTGGCTGTTTACGTCGAGTAAGGACGGTACTATCGTCAAATGGGACTTGCATACCGGCAAGAAGTCACATACGTTCTTCAAAGTACGTCCTGCAAAGCAAGAGAAAGGGAAGGGGAAAGCTAGGGCGGAGCCGACGGAGGAGCTGAAGGGACACACTGACGAGATATGGGCGCTGGCTTTAAGTCCAGACGGGAAGTTGCTTGCTAGCGGTGGGAAGGACAGACGAATAGGTGTATGGGACGTCGAGAAGAATGAGTGGGTGAAAGGCTTTGGTGGGCATCGTGATAGTATATCGGTGAGTGCAGTAACTTTGCAACTGCAGACTCATCTAAGTATATTCCCCAGGCACTTTCGTTCAGGAAAGCACAACCCACGTCGACAACGCCTATACAGCTATATAGCGGCTCCTTTGACCGTAGTCTAAAGATATTCGATCTATCCGTTATGGGATACATAGAAACACTCTTCGGACACCAAGCACCTGTGCTAAGCATCGATGCTCTACTCCGAGAAACGGCCGTCAGCGTAGGCGGGCGTGACAAGAGTGTGCGGTATTGGAAGGTGCCAGAGGAAAGTCAGCTGGTATTTCGGGGTGGCGGACGCAGCGGGTGGGAAGACATTCTGGAAGGGCAGGATTTGGAGGACAACATGGACGTTGATGCTGACGGGATCGCGAAGGAGAAGCAGAGGAAAAAGAAGGCAGGTGGGAAGACGCAGGAGAAGTTCCTCGAGGGGAGTTTGGAGTGTGTTGCGATGATTGACGAGATCACTTTCGTGAGCGGTGGTGACAGCGGGTGAGTTCTGAGTTAAATCGGCCTGGTGGTCTTTCTAATGTCCGAAACTCGTAGGTCAATATGTCTGTGGACTACGCAGAAGAAAAAGCCGGTGTTCACACACGCACTCGCGCATGGAATCGACGAGTCCCAAGTAGAGACAGAAGATGTGAACATTGTGCGGAAACCCCGTTGGGTGACTGCGCTTGGATGTCTCCGCTACTCTGACCTCTTCGCATCAGGTAAAAGAAACTACTTGCCATAGTCTTTCCTGATATTCACTATTGTTTCTTTCCAGGCTCTTGGGACGGCGAGATTCGTCTCTGGAAAGTCGATTCCAAACTCAAGTCGTTCTCCCACATCGGGTCAATACCTGCCCTCGGCGTCGTCAACTCGCTTCAAATCCTCCAATGTCCCCGAGCGACAGTATCGCAATTCACGTGGGCCAATGAGAGTCAGGTGAACGGCGATGCCGAGCCAACAGTCAACGACAGGCACGTACGGGCGAAATCGACGTCACCACCATCTGCGGTAATAATCGCTGGTGTTGGTCAGGAGATGCGGTTTGGGCGGTGGGTGTCGAAGAAGGGGGAGGGCGTGCTTAATGGTGCTCTTGTTGTGGCTTTGCACGCACGGACATCAAGTTCGAGTTGATCGTCTTCGTACGTCTTGGTTGTTCACTCATTCGATTTATTACATCGCTCCGTGTATCTTGCAACTACGCATCACGCACATTGCATTTATCACGCTACCTTGGCGGAATCTACATGGAACACTTGTAGGCCCACCGGTAGGCTCAGTCCCCGGTATGCCGACTCACGACATCACCGACCCCGAGGACATTATGTATCGCTCTGAACATTGGCCTACATTAGCTCAAAGACTTCATCATGAGATTTCGTGAAGGACTCGGATTAGCAGCAGAAAATCAGGGACACAGCTAGAGCGTAATTAGAGCATCGGAGTAGCAACATACTATCTGACTCTCCAGCACACCCCCGTCTCCTACATATCCTACCCAATGGCCCCGCTCGAGTACGAAGCATACACGCTTGATCCTCGTCCTCGATACCCTTTCCTGGTGAGTGAACGACGGGAAGATGCTGTTCAGTTGAGTAATCTAAGCGAGACTTGCCGTCGGCACAGATAACGGCGAAGCGCTACTGGAATCCCTCCTTTTACTCTGACGACGACGATGCCCTCACACTCGTATTTGCGCACGCGACTGGATATCACAAGGAGCACTGGGAACCTACGATTGAAGACTTGTATGATGTGATAGTGGAAGCTGGGCGAGGTAACAAAGTGAAGATACGTGAGTTGTGGGCCATTGACGCACCGAATCATGGCGACGCGGCCGTGTTGAATGAGGAGCAGCTAACGTGGGGGCATACACCAATCTGTGAGTCGTAGGTCTACTTGATTATATCACTAGGACGCTGAACAGGCTTGCAGTCGACTGGCAGGAGTACGCACGTAGCATTCATGCGGTGCTGACGAACTTGGGAACCGGGATTAACGTCGACTTCCGTTCTCGAAAGCTTGTGGGTGTCGGGCATTCTATGGGTGCAGTCTCTATGTACGTTCGCACTCCAATCTTTCTTATACGTAAGGCTCAATTATGGCATTTCAGCATCCTCGCAGACACGTTCATGCCCGAGATCAAGTTCTCGTCCATCATCCTTGTCGATCCCATGATTTACAAGACGGGCGGCCCTATTTTGAATTTCATAGAGCTTTCTGCGAGAAGAAGGGATATCTGGCCTAGCTACGAAGAGGCGTACAAACAGTTCAGTTCTCGCGCTGCTTATAAGGCGTGGGATCCGAGAGTGCTGAAGATATATGTGGTATGTTGGCACTGTATGTTGAGTGAATCGGCACAACTCATGGATGCTGCTTCTTACAGCAACAAGGATTGAGGGCTTTACCAAGTGCAGAGTACCCTGATAAGCAGGGTGTTACTCTGAAGTGCACGAAACCCCAAGAGCTGGTATGATTCCAAAGTGGTGCTCGTTGGGTCTCAGTATTCGAACTCAGTTTGTGATTAGGCATGTTATCGAGATACGATTGGCAAGGCGCGAACATGGGCGTACCTACCTCACATATGCTCAGGGCTTCCTGTCCACTTCATCTTCGGTGCAATCAACGACTCTGTGTAAGCCATTGCGTTATTGCATCTATTCCAAGAACTTCAGTACTAACGTCTTCGTTCAACGTAGATCGAGAGAAACGCAAGACGATATGTTGACTAATGGCGCCAAGGGAAGACAAGCATCTGTTGTAAGAGTGCCCGGCGCAGGGCATCTGGTAACTTGATTACATACGCTTCAAGCAAACATCTTGGTTTACTGATTTTCTTATGCATGATAGATCGTGCAGACTAAACCGAGGGCGTTAGCGGAGAGCATTTACCAAGCCCTTCGTTCTGACGTTGCAAGTAATTTTACGCCGGGACCCGCTAGCAGCTCAGGAGCACAAAGCAGGCTATAGTCCAGGTCGAGTCGCATGCTCGCAGGACAGTTTTAGCCAGTACAGATATATTCACGCGTTCCATATATATTATGCAAGTTATCACCTGCAAACGCTCCTTGATGATCTTCTTCGCGAAATTGGTAGCATATATAATCAATGAGGTATGGTAAGGTCGCGATAATCCCCTTTTTTGAATGTGAGTAAAGTCGTACTATATCTCTGTACTACGCTCACAATGTTAGAGTCGACTCCGTTTAGTTTTACGCTGCAAATCTCGCCATCGTTGCATGGGAACAATGTCTCACCCAGAAAGCTCTCAATCGAAGCTGCAAGCTCTGCCCTTGTGCCGGCTGTACTTATTGCACCAAATCGATGTGCACGACGTTATCTATTAATACCTTACCCGCGCAGAGGCTTCTTGTTCTCATGCGCACACGACATGCCAAACGCCAGCCACCTAACGCACCCGCTATCACCTTGCTTCTTCTTCCCAATACTTCAGAAACCTAGAACAAGTAAGCCATTCCCACCACCTTCTCTACACATGTGACGACATCGCGTACAGAACTCAAAAGAAGACTTACGTGCATGCGGAGGGACATGAAGAAGCTCACCTCCCATGTGGCGCTTATCTCCTGGAACTGCGGTGTTGTGCCGTTATGTGTCGAAGTCTCCGCCCGAGAAATCTAGAACATGCGTAAGGAGCTTCGCCCATACGCGTTTCAAGGAGCGTCAATAGGCACAAAATAAAAGCTGTTGGTCGGTGTTCGCCCACTGTCCCTTGGTGCCTTCATCACATTGATTCTCGACAAAGATTAGGATGTACGCCCTGGGCCTCTCTGCTCTGACGGCGCTCAGCCTTGTTGCTGGCGTCCCAGCTCTCCCAAGTCTTGGAGAACCCCAACTATCATCGCCAGAAATCATCCGCTTCCAATCTAAACTCCAACCAGATGTCGGATTGCGGGTCGTACGAAACTCGGGTGTATGCGAAACTACTCCGGGGGTGAACCAGATCTCGGGATATGTAGATATTGGAACGGACATGTCTATGGTGAGCTGCCTTCACTAGGTTGGGGGTGGATAGGCTTGGGCGAAGGACGACATGTACTGAAGACTGGGGCGCATTAGTGGTTTTGGTTCTTTGAAGCGAGAGAAAACCCAGAGAAAGCACCATTCACTTTATGGTACGTCGCTATATTATACAATATCAGCGTGTTCGTATCATTGAGAGGCTGTAGGCTCAACGGAGGTCCGGGATGTTCGTCGATGATTGGACTTTTCCAAGGTAAAGTTAAACAACTCCCATGCAAGAAAACATTATTCAATCGGAGGTTGGCATGATTTAGAACATGGCCCGTGTCAGGTTCTTGAAGACGGCAAGACGACTGTGATCAACCCTTTCAGGTACGTTTGCAAAACTCCTTTGTGAATGGATGTCACGCATCGGAGGCTGACATGTTATGGCATGTGTTAGCTGGAATAACATTAGCAATGGTTGGTTGTAACACCCAAAAGGTGGTGGTGACTCACTCAACACCATGCTATCCACAGTGATCTACGTAGACCAGCCTATCGGAACGGGATTTTCCCATGGCACGGTGAACGTTAACAGCACATTCGCAGCCGCACCTCCCTTCTGGTCAGCCTTCCAAGCGCTGTTAGAGACGGACGACTTCAAGAAGTTCGAAAGCAGAGAGTCCGTAGTCATCCTCCTCAGTCTTTAAGTCCTCCTTGTTACTCATGGTGTTGCTTTCTAGGTTCATATTTGCGACGGAAAGTTATGGAGGACACTATGGACCGGAATTTGTAACTTTCTTCGACGAGCAGAACGCTAAAATCGAGGAGGGCACGATTCAAGGGGAGAAGATCACCGTCAGTGCTCTCATGATCAACAAGTACGTCCCTCTCTGTGACTGTATTACAAGATATTTACCTCTCATTTGATTGTAGCGGCTGGTATGACCCCCTTCTGCAAAACGAAGCCTACGTCCAATTCGCCACTAACGCGCCGGGATACGGACAACTCCAGAGCGACTCGGTCATAGCGTCGCTGAACAAGGCGTTCTTCGGCGCTGGTGGATGTCAGGAACAGGAGCAGGCATGTTATGCAGCTGGGACCGGACCGAGTAGTAATGCTGTCTGCACGAAGGCGGATAACTTCTGTGTAAGTACCAGACGGTGTTACCTGGATGTCTGAAGCTGACTCGGCTTTGATTGTAGGTTGAGAATGTGTTCATACCGGCGGTTGGGAATAGGGACTCAGACGACCTGCGGCAAAACTCGTCGGCATCGTTCCCGCCTGAGTTTTACGTCACTCTTTTACGGAATGCGACAGTGCTGTCGAAGATTGGAGTGGACGCAGGGGTTCGGTTCGTCAAAGTCCATCTAATTATGACTTTTCATAACTAATACTCATATGACAGGTACTCGGAGTGTTCGAATAGCGTGGGTAGCCAGTTTTCAAAGACAGGAGACGATGCGCGGACGTTGTTGCCGCAGCTGGGTGCACTAGTGAACTCTGGCTTAAAGACGCTGATTTGGGTGAGTATGATGATTTCCGAGTCGCAGATGGGATATCTGATTGACTAGAAATATAGGCTGGCGATGCAGATATCAAGTGAGTTTCGCTGTGGCAGTATGCTTTATGACCTTCTGATCAGTATTTTCACTAGTTGTAATTGGTTGGGCGGGCATGCGTCAGTCCTAGCCATGGACTGGTTCGGTAACGAGACGCTTCACAATACACCTTTCACCAACATCACGATTCACGGCGAGCCGGTGGCTGCTGTTCAAAATGTCGGGAACTTCTCCTTCGCGTGAGTCCACCGTAGTTCCAAGACCCTTGAGCGATTTCGTTGACGGTTTTTATCCAGACGAGTGTTCCAGGCTGGCCACGAAATTGTAAGTCATTCATGGGTCGGTTGGACTGTCTTGTTACTGATCCACGCTATCAGCCTGCGTTCCAGCCTGAAGCTGCGTTCCAGATCTTCTCTCAGGTATTGCGTAAGGAGCAATTGCACTCTGTATCGTGAGTATAATATCTCCAATCGAGAATTTCTATTTCTTGGTTCGAGACATCTGTCAGTGCTGGTAATCCCTGAGACATGTGGGCATCCTGTGGTCACTTACCCACTCGTAAGTACTCGGGCTGATAAGTAGCCACGGTCGCATAGTACTGCATTTATCACTTATGCGATAAAATTTTGAGCTCCTCAAAGAACACACTCCCTACCAGGTACGACGGCACATAATACAGCTCGTGAACATTAATGGGCCATCATTCAATAATCGCCTCTCATCATTCATCATTTCACGCAATCGAAGGCACAGTTCTCGCTCTGGACCGTCCTGAGGAGATCACTCAATCGACCACCTGAGCCCCTTTGACACGATACTATTGCTCCAACGGAGACAGGTGGCTCAGACTTAAACTCTACTCATAGTAAGTACATCGATTCTTATACTGCAATGCCCTAATGTGACGTTGTCAGAGTCCGACTAGGACCTTCTCGCGTGTCTTTGAGCGCGCTACTTCCACGAACGACGCCTCGCTCGATCACCCCAAGTTCCTTGGCATAATATCGCTACTCCGCTGAAGACAGGTGATTTGACCTGTGATCAGAGTAAGTACGCCAAGTCCTTCTACTGGGATACCTATAGCTCATCTTGCCAATTCGTGAGAGTCCAGTCAGCAATCCACGACTTCTTCGCGTAAACCCGAAGTCTACGAAAATTTAATCTGTCTACTATTCCTGAGAAGACGTCGGATTTTCTTAATCATCTGATTTTCCTGGACACAGTACCACTACTCCAACGGAGACCACCTCGGGCAAGTGACTCGCACTTGAAGCGAACCAAGTATACGAAACTCTCGTACTGGAATGAGGAATACCCTGACATTATGCTGTCAGTTCGTATCAGGAATTACTAACTCACCTGAGTACTCGTAATCTAGGACAGGTGGCTAGAACAAAAAAAACAAAGTTTGTACACAAATTTCCCGTTCTGGAGATGCTCTGACCCTGTGCCTCGCTCGACCGCCTAAAAACCTTCAATATCCACAGGTCGTTCAGATTGAACTCCACTGAGAGTAGCTATATAAAAGCTGGACTCTAGGTCTCGATGACCATCAGGCCCCCCATTGCCAATCATCTCTCCCTCTCTCTCTCCTTCGATCAAGCAACAATGTCCGCTGAGAAAATCGACACCGGTGTCTGTGCGTATCGTCTAGTACTGCCTCCTGGCTAGTACGACTGCTTACAACATTGTTGAAGACTTTATCAAGAACATTGGTACAGGCACGGTCCTGACCCTCCCGTATGTTTCCAATCTCAGAGTTCTGATGACTCGGCTGAGATTCTGCATTCACTCAGTGGAGGCTCCGCCGATGATGGTACGTAACATGCTTCTCCGTGAACACAGCATGTCAACAAACATGGACTGACTGTCATGTATGCAGGCACGCAAGTGCAAGGATTCGCGAAGCGCGATGTCAGTGACGTCTCGGTCCCCGCCCAGCTCTGGGTAATCACCAAGGTTGAAAACAACGACGCATACTACCTTCAAAACGCAAACAGTGGCACGTACTTGACCCTCAAAGACGGTACGTCTACATGCCTTGACATAAAACCAGCGTTTTCGTACTCACTCCGGCGTGATCGTTAGGTCTTTCCGCGGTCAACACGCCTATCATAGGTAACAAACGCACTAGCGGTAGTAGTAACCAACACTGGAAGTTTTTCTACAACCCGACGAAAACCGCATACCTGTACGTGCCTGTAACTGTGTCATTTGTCCTGGCACCTATCTCACTACTTGTGTGGCACGCTACACTATTACCTGTAAAGCATCACGAACGTGGCGTCGGGCAGTGAGCATCTCTATTCTACCGGTACTACTCAGAACTAACGATAGACACAATCATAAGCCTGCGTTGACCTCTATGGCGGGTAAGTCTTAACACACGCTTCGCGCGCCGTGCTACCCTTACTAATTCGACTCTCATCTATTTGCAACTGAAAGCGGTACTGCTGATGGTACACCTGTGAACGGATGGAACAACGTCGGCTGGGTCAACAAGAATCAATTGTGGGAGGCTGTACGTGTTTGAATCCCGGCTCTCGAGCTCGTCATGGATTAGCGACAGAATCTTTACTAGCGTTGTACCACTGTTACGAGATTTGTTTCGACTCCCATACACTGTACGAATTCGAAAGTTTCATGACTTGATCTTCATTGTCGGAAGGAGAAGTGCTTATCAGCGTGAATAGTGAAGTTGGCGATGCTCTGCCCGCGCTTCTCGCATTCTCAGGCTGACTGAACATATCCATATGTCGATGGCTTTCCAGGTTCATATTCGTGACGGAAAGGCCAGGGGCATAGGAAATAGTGTTGCGTAAGAAACCTCCCTGTAACTTACGGTAAGTAAAGTTTACTTTATTTACACAGTAAATTACATATCTTACATTGTCCGCCGGTCGACCCTGTAAATAAAGGTAAGAAAAGGGCATGGCGTGTGGCTACTGCTTGCCCTGCACAGCTATACTAACTTGTGCACTCGAGCAGCTTCTTGCGCGTACTATGAATTGTAAGACCATACGTGACGGAAGCAAGCAAATAACGACCAGAATTGAGGGACTTCAGGCTCGGGCATTGAGCGCTAAAATATTTACTTACCTTACTTACTTTCTTTACCGTTACTTACTGTAAGCGCCTCGGCGGAGCGAGCGCTCCGAGAGAGGGTAAGAAACGTAACTTACCCCTTTACTTACCGCACGAAGGCGGCCAATTATTTACTTAC
>JAXQGN010000306.1:0-36983 GCA_037039805.1 Irpex sp. M6601 | reverse complement strand
CCAAGAGGGGGGCTAGATGTAGATCGGGGATATTGACCTCTCCTGGGTACCCTGCCCTATCGGTGCCCGGGGTCGCTGATGGGGGTTTCTGCAGGCATATTGTCAAAGCTTCGCACTCGACAATTCAAAGAGCTCCGGGATTGCACAAGCTAGTCAAAGTAATGTAGTATTCTTTGACTGTGTGGCTATTTTGGAGAAAATATCAACTTGGAGAGCTAAGAAAGCGAGCCGGTTTGCTCACGTGAGCAGAGGCAAACGGAGCGCGGTCACTTGCTCGAAACTCCGAAGCCTACAGCGGTGCCAATGGGGCGTCCGTCGTAAGGGTGCTGGCCGTTGCAGGCAGCTGCTGTCTCGCGTAGCTGGATTCCATCACCCGATGTTGCCCTAATAAAGTAAGTAGGGGGGGGGCTCCCCCCCCCTCCGGAGTTTCAAAATTTGTGAGGTTGGTGTCGAGAAATTTTGTTTCGCCCCCCTCTTGCAGCCAGCATCCAGCTATATTCTGCAGCACAACTCAACCGTACATTAAGGACACGGCGAGAGAAATAACTTGTCTAAAGCGACGTTGACTATAATTGCACCTGTGACTTAGTAGGTCTCGTCGTCTCAGGTAACATCGTTCAAAGAACTATCATGATAAGTTACTTTGCTGTCCGTTTTTCATTTGGATGCTTTGTTTGGTTACTACTGCTCAGTATCTACATATGAATGCTTATTACTCTCACTCTGTATGCAATGTGTACTAGTATCAGCGATCACACACCTTTATCGACAGTCGCATTCCTGTGACGCTCACTGCGTTCAGACAACAAGTCCCGTCCCCACTGCTGAACTTCAGGGTGTCGTATGTTGGGGATACTGCTGTCGAAAAACAGTTGCAGCGTTGCCATGCCATGGTTCTTCTCGTATTCGGAAGCTGGTCGCAATACGTGTCTCAGTACACCTTGAATTTATACCAGACGCGAAGGCTCTACCCTGTGATGCCATCTCAAATCTGTCGAGGTCTGGACGGACGTGGTCAGATTATCCTGGTGAGAGGGGACATAATCATAGTTACCTTTCACAAATTTGGCTTCGGGTGTTTCACCCGCTTCGTACTCTTGCCAGAGACTTTCGATGCGTTGCGCAGCGGGGCTATTGTGCAGCATTTCGTGCACAAAGTTGTGCATAGCTTCCTTTACACGAGGTCAGCATCTGGTCGGTGTAGCTTGAAGGTTATACTACTGACCGCCTCTAGCCTACGCTTCTCCGCCTTGGAGATTCCTTCTCGAGGAGTGATATCGCCAACTAGGTTGCATTGTGAGCCTCGGTTACAAACTCTACGACTGAGCGTACATACCTTGCGCTTCCGCTATATTGTACAAACATTATATTATGTTGCACAGAGGATTAAATAGCAACATACCAAGGTCATGCACCAGACACATCATTACACACCTAGCGAAGTATTAGATCAAGGATGATGCACTTAGGACGTCGAACAGGTGCACTTTGAGATGTCTAGGCTGCTATCTGAAGTGCACATAGCAAGTACAGCCATGCGATACATATGATCTGAGATGCTGACAGGGGTAATGAGAGAAAAGCCAATGACGTATCTCTGTATCCAGCCTACCTCTCTGGTCCTGGCACCTATAAGCGTGGAGAAATGAGATGAGCAGCAAGTGTGTTCTTAACCGTCAGACAAACGTTATGGTCCACCCAGCCCGTTCGTTTTTGCGTCTAGTTGACAACATCCAATTGAACCATTATCGTGAGATTTCTAGTTCTCGGGGGTACCTTTAATCGTTCTAGGACATGCACGAAAGCCAGTCTATCAGCTGCTTCATTACCCTGGCTGGAGTACAGAGGAGGAAATGTGCGCTTGGGAGGGGTGACGTTCGACGACATCCTCAAATACTGACTTCTTGAGTAGATTGCTCTAGGTCTTATACTTCTGTAAAAGTTAGTAGTAATCATCAAACATACTAGATGTAACGTTGAGAGAGATGTCGAAGCCGCAAAGCGGGATATCAAATCGGAGCGCTAACTTGTGATGCTCATTGATTTACTCGCAGGCGTCAAAAGTCATGCGAATCGTGTATCGAGGCTCGTCAGCGTTCCCATAGGCCAGAGGTTATTGTAAAATCACAGAAATATTTATATACGTAGTTGATCATGCTTAGAACTGGTATGCAGCACCGTGACTGCTAAGTATGACTCGTTCGTGTTGAATATAGCCACCAATTATGACATTCCATAGCTCAGATTCTGATGGTCGTAAAAATGTACACATCCATTTGAAGAGGCTAAGACTTTTATGTACAGTAGTATCCTATCTGAATATTAGTTCTGTGCAGTGACGAAGCTGTAGTGTTTGTGGTGCATAATCAGGAATTTTGACACGGCAGCCTTCGACAGGCGGTTTTGGCCTGTTAGGCGCTAAATAGGGCAAAAATCGGCACGATGACGGGCACATTGTTGCTCAAGTTCTGGATTTTATACCGCGGAAAATTGTATACAGTATGTCTGAAGGTTGAACCTATTTTTGATACAAAAACTACCAAGTTTAAGTATATATCGGCGAACTTAGATTTTTGGGGTATAAGGGAAGTGCTCGTAGCATGGGGTCTATTTATGCGAATCTTCCTATGTGTACATAGTCATGTCCAATACTATGTACTGATCACTCACAAATATTTTGGAATCTGTACAGTGCCTTGTTCTTCCATAGTGCACCGCCGACGTGTTTCGCATGACTTTTGACGCCTGCGAGTACGTTCCGCTGAATCTCCGCTTCGGACATCACCTGAAGATCCCGGCTTGAGATTCAAGACGACATTTGTGGCGCTGAGCGAGCGCTTCGGCCGAGACAAGCTAACCCCACTGGCTTTGGTCAGTACCACCATAAACTGTGATACTTTCTACGACCTGCATCACAACAGTCGACTCGTACAAAATACTGGCGTAACTCAAGAAGGCTTACGAGCCTAAGAGCACAGTCTTGATGCAGGAGGACCAAGGTACGCACCGTAACGCGCAGTCTCTGACGATGTGGCTCATGTCTTGTCTCGGGACTTTCAGACACATGCCGTATCTGCAGTGGTCCAGCAGAGCCTGATCAGCCGCTGTTCTACCCATGTAAATGCTCGGGGACCATTCGATATATACACCAGGAATGGTGAGTATAGCTAACTCTTTCAGACTATGGGAACATTAACGAACGCTTTCTTAGTCTAACAACATGGCTCGCGCATAGTAAGAAGAAGACGTGCGATGTTTGCAAGCATCCGTATTCATTTCAGAAGGGTACGCCGTGTGGTTGAAGCCCCTGTCATATGTTTATCTCATGTCGCCTACAGTGTACGCCCAGGACATGCCTCCACGGCTACCGCTGTTCCTATTGATCAAACGATTCGCGCAGCAATCTTTCATAGCCGTCTTATTTGCTATTCGTGTTCTACTTGTGGGCTTTATTTGGGGCGCAGTCCTACCTTGGGCGACCATCTGGACATGGCGGATGTATTTCGCGATGGGTGATTCGACGTGCGTGATAGTCGTTCTTTTATCCCGCGCTCATACTGACCACAGAAACAGAGCCTGGTGGATCAGCAATCGCGAGCGACCAAGAGTCGACAATCCTCCTGAACCCACATCGACATATGAGCAGCAGAATGAGACAAGCTCAAGTATTTCCCCCTTTGAGGCTTTCATCACACATCCTAGCATTCGTACAATCTCTGCCGACATTGTTTCGGGCCAGATCATTGCGACTATCATAGTGGTGGCTTTTGTGGCCATCTTTCTCTTACGAGAGTGGATAACCCAGAATGCTCGACCAGGGGTGTTTGACGAAGCAGAGGCTCCCCCGGAAGGCGCTGTTCAAGTCATTCCAGAACCTGTGATCCCAATAGCTCCAGCTGTGGCCCCAGTCCCGGCTCTGCCTCCGCCGCCCCCTGCCCCTGCTCCTGCCCCTGCACCTGTTGGACGTATTTGGGAGCGCCCAGCACGGCCGATTCTACCTGCTCCTCCTCGTGATGTAATCCGGGACATAGAGGCAAAGCGCCACCTCAGAGAGAGAGCGGCAGTGAGATGGGCACTTGCTGATCCAGGCAGCGATGTCGAGCCCGCAGAGGGACCTGAGGCGAAAGGGAAGGACCGGCAATTAAACGACGCTTTTGCATTTGATGGTCCCTCGACTGGCGTGAAGCGGAGACATTCATGGAACGACGGGTACGAGTGGACGCCGACGCCCAGTAGATCGCCTTCTTTCTCTTCTGCTACCAAACGGCCGAAACGGGATGAATCTACGTCAGAATCCGAAGAATCTTCTGCTGTAGAGGACAGAGAGGCTGAGCTTCCTGCGAAGGTGGAGCCTGTCCCGGATGATTGGAAGTTGGATTTTTCGAGCTGGGATCCCCTCGCTAGCTCGTCACAGAACCAGAATGCGCCTGCTACGAAGAAAGAGGAAGAAATACTGCCTCCGCCAACACCTGGAAAGTCGTCTAGCCGACCACCTCTATTCTCTACAGCTCTTTTCACCCCTGCGGAACCTGGCTCTCCACCTCAGATTCTACCTCAACCCAGCCGTGGCAACACTCCATTGGCGTCTCCTCACTTGGCTACATATCGTGCCCCGGAGGAATTCGAGGCTGGTCCGTCTAATCTCGGCTATTTCCAAGACCATCGGGCAGAGGAACAGGTGGAGGAGGAGGTACCTAAGGAAGCAGATGGTATCAACGAGGAAGAGTGGGAAACTTACTTCCGTGAAGCCACGCCTGAGGAGGCGGCCCAAGTTGCCAGAAAGGAAGAGGAGGCAAACGCCCCTGAGGACGTGGAGGAGCACGAAGGAGATGTCGATGTCGATGTTGAAATGCCTGCGTTACAGCAATGGACCGATGAAGAGGAAGATGGTGAGGAGGACGAGGAAGAAGACGGACCTGACGCTGTCGTCGGTTTTGAAGCTCCGGCGCCTGATGTTCCAGATGAGAATGACGATAGGCTGGAGGAAGTACGCGAGGAGGTAATGCCAGTGGCGAATGGGCCAGACGCCGACGCATTAGATTTGAATGATGAGTTGGAGGGTGGTATGGAAGATGACATGGAAGGTGCGCTGGAAGGTGAGCTCGGTGCGCCTGAGGAGAGCATGCTTATGTATATTTTACAGACATCCTGGCTGCGATCGGACTTCGTGGTCCCATCTATGGAGTGCTCCAGAACGTCAGCATTATATCTCACAAAATAATGATTCCGCGTCATACTGACTAACATCTGCTCTCAGGCTGCTTTGATGGTCTTCGTTCTAGATACTACCATTGGCATTGGCGTTTGGCTGCCTTTCACTATTGGAAAATCACTCGCTCTTCTTTCGGTGAGTAGAACAGATTAATTGCTGTTACATTCCATTGACGATTTGTTTCAGCTCGAGCCTCGACGGTTACTGTATATCATCGACTTCCCCATTCGCGCAATCAGAATCATCACGGATCCGGTGGTCGATACGTTCATGCTCTTCCTGAGCCAGGCTATCTATCCACCGTTCAAGCATATTCTTGCCTTGATTTCGCAACCTCTGGGCAAATTTGCGGTGTCAGTCATTGGCGAGAGAGTTGCACAGGATATCTTGTCTAACGCAACGGCGCTGGTGAGTGACAAATCGTTGTCTTCGTTGATCTACACTAATATCTGCTACAGTATGAACAGGCACTTCAGCAGTTCGCTTCTTCCGCACCGCAGACTACCTCTTCCGCGACATTACTGGAGAGGCTCGCTGCTCATGATTCGCAGGTCATGCAACTCGCTGAGCCATACTTTGCTCCATTGGGCGAGAAAGTGCGCGAAGTCTGGCAAGAGGTGCAAGAACAATGGATTAAACTCGCCCTTGGTAACGGCACGGCGGAGAAGGTCTTTGCGATTACGTTGGGCTATGTTGTCGACGCACTGCTTCTTGCTATCTACCTGAACGTATTGACGATCGGTAGCATGAAGAGTGCTGGACGAGCTGTTCGCAGTGCCGTCCGACAACAACTCTTGGTAGTCAAGGTTAGTGTCCCTTAGCACGCCGTCACGCCTAGTAATTAATCCTCTTGGTGTGTAGGTCGCTGCGTTCATTCTTGTTGAACTCGTCGTTTTCCCTCTTGGCTGCGGTATCATGCTTGATATCTGTACCGTCTCCCTCTTTCCCCATGGAAGCTTCAGCACGCGTGCCGACTTCCTCCTGTACGCTCCACTCACGTCCGCGTTCTACCATTGGGTGATCGGCACAATGTTCATGTATGTCGAGCAGTCTCTATTTCTACACTAAGCCCTTGAAACTGACCTGTGCATGTATGTAGGTATCAGTTCGCTGTGCTACTGGCCAGTTTCAGGACTTGTCTACGGAGCGGAGCACTGTGGTTCATCAAGGACCCTCAAGATCAGAACTTCCACCCCATCAGAGAAATTCTCGAAAGGCCGACTTTCGTGCATATCAAGAAGCTGCTGCTCAGTGGGGTGATGTATGCGACAGTGGTCGCCTGCAGTGTCGCGACGATATCGGGCGTGCTCCGCATCTTCAGTCGAACCATCATGCCGTTCCGGCTGAAAGCGCGAGAGCCTCTCTCCGTCGTCCCAATTGACCTGCTTTTCCTGCACCTGATCCTGCCGTACACCCTGCAATATTTCAAGCCTCGGAAGTTCTTGCGTCAAACTGGCCTCCGCATCTGGAAATTCTTGGCTTCCCAACTGCGATTATCTTCGTACCTATTCGGTGGACGACATATCAGCGAAGAGTTTTACTTCAAACGAAGGTGGTACGCCCCGTGGGGCAAACCGACCGGGGTTGAGGTCGCCGGGACTTTCCGGAGGGTGCCCAACAGTGATAACGTCGCGCTCGTCAAGAATGAGCCTGCTACCGCTGAAGTCGACGCCGCTGGACAGCCTGTCAATGAACGAGCTGCTCAGCTCATGCAGCTGCAAAACGCTGAAGCAGAGAAGGCCAGGCGCAATATCAAGGACGACTATATCGTAGTGTACTTGCCGCCCCATTTCCGCTATCGGATAATCGCCTTCACGGTGGCGTTGTGGACCACCTGTTCTGCGGCTTTGGCATCCTTTGTCGCGGTGCCGATACTCCTTGGTCGATATTTCTTCAGACTTTTCGTCTCTTACGAGGTTCACGACGGATACGCTTTCCTCGCCGGGTTTTATCTGCTATGGGCGTGCTGGCTCGTCAGCAACGCCTTGGACAAGATGGACAAGCATCGACAGCGCCGTGGTGGGAATCAACCCCGTGCTGACTTTGCGCTCTATCTCATTAAGCGTAGTCTGCTATGGGCCGCTCAAGCGACGTATATGGCGCTGTGCCTTGGTGTCCTCATCCCGACGCTCATCGCTCTGGTCATCGAGCTCTATATTATTCTTCCCTCTCGACATGCGTTCCACTCCGAGATGCAACCCCGCATCCGCCTCGTGGATATGTGGGCGCTGGGATTGTTGTATACGAAGATCGCACTGCGCCTACAGCGGATTCGTCCCGGCGGACAAATAGCAAGAGGCATCGAGGCTGTGAGGCTATTCCATGTTCGCTTTGAATGCTTAGAAACTCACGCTCTGCACACTTAGGTCCGACGCAATGGGTGGACTCATCTGGATCCCGTCGCAGCGTCGAAGGATGTCATTGGCCCGTTGGCTGTTGGCCTCCTTGGTATGATCCTGTTCCCGCCAGCCATTCTGTGGGTGGCCATCAAAGTGTTCCGCTTGAATGCAGACGAACACATGCTATGTAAGTATGCACTTCTCTCTGACAAATACTTGCTCTCATTGCTACGTTCCAGTCCTGCACGTATATCCAAGCATCTTCACACTCGCTGCTGTTGGCCAGGGGACCTTCGCCCTCGGGAACATGTTCAGGACGTGGTCGCAGACCGTCCGTGACAAGGAATTCCTGGTCGATATGCGGCTACAAAATTTCGAGCCTGAGCAGGAGAACAAGGTTGAGGAGAAGGTCGAGACTATAGGAGAGATTCCGATTGGACTCGACGAGGAAATATAACGAAGAGCGCTTTGTTGGATAGTAAATTATCTTGAGGATCCATATGCCTGTAATATGTAGAACATCACATTTATTAGAGGCCGTATAATACAGCATTTTCAAAGGCAAGGAAAATTAGGAAATAGAGCGCTTTCGAACGGTCATGTGATCGCGACCTAAGTAGTTGTCGGCTGGCGTTGCTCGCGTTTCTCCTTCCTCTTTCGGAGTCTTTCTTTCGTCTTGTTCCTCCCATGTTCTTGGACTGCCTTAACGGCAATGGAAAGTGCATATGCAAATCTTGGGCGAAAGGGGGCTACGCTGTATTCCGATAGAAGCATGCGCTTGAGGGAGCGTCCTCAGGCTACCGGTTTCGAGGATTTGGGAAGCGACTTCGTTCGTGGAAAGTCTAGTGAGGCGAGGAAAGGAGTGAGGGGAGGGGGAAATACGCGTTCAGGAAGGAGCTCGCGTGGAGGCTCTGTCGAAATGGTTGCGGTCAAGAAACCCAAGCTGACACCTCTCGAAGACGACTCGGACGATGAGCTTAATATCATTTCGGCCGGGCCAAGCAAAGCTGGCAGTTCGAACAAGAAACTCGCGTCAGAAGGCAGTCTTGACTCGACTGGTTGTAATGCTGATGGTACTATGATCGATGGACAATTCTATCCCTGGGACGAGGATACAATACGCATACAAGAACATTCAACAAACCTTAAGGCGATGAAGTTCAAGAAGAATTCGCGGTCGACGGAAAGCTCGGCTGCCAATAGTACTTCGGCGACTCCTCCTAGTACGCGACACAACTCCCTTGCCCGGTCGTCGCGGACTGCAACGAAGGCGGCTAGTGCACCTTTCAAGCCTCCTACGGTTACACGATCATCAGGAGGGCAGCGTACAGCCCTTGGATCCAGCAGTAAACTGACGCAAGACCATGCGAGACAGAAAGGACGACCAGAGGACGAGGCAGCTACCCCTCGCCCGAATACACGACCTAAGCCTCGACCTGCCTACAAAGCCTCAGAGTCAGAACCTCAACGATCCACACGGCAGTCCAAGAAGGACATTGCACCTTTTCCCATGCAGGGCCTCTCGCCATTAAAGGAGGCCAGCAATACACCTTCGAAAGGGAACAGTCGGGGATGGGGCTCTTCATCGGATGACGATTCTGATGCTCCTGGTTCAGGCAAGGGCAAGGGGAAAGCGAAAATACGCGACTATCCTATGCAGTACTCTCCAATAAAGCCGAAGGAAGCACAACCATTTCCCTTGTCTCCCCCTCGCAAAAGTCAGCTTGCTAAAGGTCGAGCCTCCCAGGACTCACAACTCGAACCTGATTCCAGTCCGCTCTCTTCCCCCGAATCTGTCCAGGAACGGTTTCCAGCCACTGCCCCTATCGTCTCCTCGAAGCCTCTTGCTGCCTTCCCTGTATTATCTCCCCTTTCATCGCCGATTCGACCTCAGGGGTCTAAGAAACTTGCTGCCTTCCCCGTCCTGTCTCTCATTTCATCTCCGGTCCAATCTAACTCAAAAGAGATCAAGAAACTTCCTCCCTTCCCCGTCCTGTCTCCCATTTCATCGCCGGTCAGACCCAAGGAGTTCAAGAAACAATCAGAAACTCGCGCTGCAGATCAACCTAGCCAAGGCCGTCCCAAACGGCGCGCTGCCATGGCCAGTCGTCGTGTCATAGATACAGAGAGTGACGAAGGTTCTGAGGAAGAGATCCCTCGCCCTCCCCCGCGAAGAAAGAAGAAGAAGCCGGACATCAAACCGTTTCCTATGGAGACACAGATGTTGGAGAGTATCGACCGAGCAGAGTATGGCTCGTTGGACGGTATTCAGATCGTAAGCAGCGACGAGGAAGAAATGAGAGACGAGAGACGCGTGAGAGGGGGAGAAGAGATGTACGTTGGTGCATGTTCTCTGTGCGTTGTATGCTAACTGATCTGCGACATAGCCTACGAGAGATCATGCGTTCTGAAGATATGTCGGGCAGCGACGAAGAGAGTAAGGCTGCATACGCACACAAAACATCGGTTATTCTGATATATTGTCAACGCAGTGTTCATGGATCCAGGTGTCGACCCATCGTCACTGTGCCCCTGGTGTGACGAGCGGCTACCACCAACACCGTCTCCGTTACTGCAGAAACTCATTGCAGTAGCTCGTTCCAAGTCCTGGGCCGATCCTCGCATGTCCAATCCGCACGGCCTGCACGCTCCCGCTACTGTCTTCGTCAACGTCTGTCATCGACATCAGTTCGAACAGCATCACTTTCCTCTGGCACAGCAACGTGGCTGGCCTACAGTTATCGAATGGGACAAACTATCTGCACGGGTTATCGATCTGAAGCCGAAGCTGCAAGCTATCGTGGATGATGTGGACGAAGATTTCGCGCCTGGGAGGGAGCGGCCGAGAGAGGATAAGGGCAAAGACACAGACACGGACGATGAAGAAGAGGACGCTGAAGATGATGACTTCCTCATAGATTATCGGCCTCGGAAGGGCAGCTTGTTCTGGCTTGAGGTTGTCAGAAATGTGAAGAAGCGGGGAGCCAGCAACGCTGCAGGTGTACGCGCGCAGATGTCGAACTTCTCCAAGACACAACCTGGCTAGTAAGTGCTTTCCATAACGTATACTCGTATGTGTATTCATACCATGCTTCTATGAAGTTACGGAGAACTGGGCGCCGTGATCCTAGCACAGACACTCTACGATATGTTCCCGCCCCTTCACTTCCCTTCGAATAGCACTTCCCCTCTCTCCCCAGCCGACTTTGTGCAGTCTATCTTATTGCCAGAGACCGCTGTATCGCTCATCATGGAGGACATGCAGCTCTCGCGCAAAGAGGCCATCACGACGATGCACGAGAGTGCGCAGTATGGTGTTGCGATGTTCCCAGACGATAACGCCGAGGGATACTCTGCTGGGGAGGTTGTTGTAAAGAAACGAGCTGACGCACGGAGGAGGCAGCTTGAACTGGAGGAGCAGGGTGGGCAGCCAAGTTCGTCCAGGACATTTGAGCGGCGTTCCCCGGAGCGCAGAAACACGGCGAGAAAGGCTACAAGCAGGAACTACGCGGAGAGCGACGACGACGAAGACGTCCGTATGGTCTCGGATAACAGCCTCGCTGGCTCTTTCAAAGCCAAGAAATCGCGGAGCAAGCGCGTCTCGAAGTCTGCGAGCACTAACAAACCGCCCTCGGTTATCGACGTTTCAGATGCTCCGTCTTCCAGCCTTCCGAATAAACCTCGTCCTAAACCCCGCCCGAAGGCTAAGGAGGGCTTTAGCTCTGAAGTGGAAGTGGAGGAGCAGGGCGATACGAAGCTGCTGTACCCTGCGTCAAGCGACGTCGAGCCTTCTGCGGACAATCACAATCGGCCTCCTCCTACTATCAAGTTCGGAGCGAAGGGACTAGTATTGCAGGTGGATGCGGATGCTACTCCAAAGCCGTTGAAGCGCTTGAAAGTCAAGGAGAAGGTGAAGGATGGTCTGAGTCGGTCATCGTCCCTCTCGAGTTTTGCATCGCATATCCAACCTACTGGTGCTTCTGTAGCTTCCTCGTGAGTGGCGTCCAACTTACAGACAGGCGAAGTGATACTCATACAAACATCTTGTAGAAGCAAGATAACATCTGAGTCTCATGACGACGACCAAGACTATTGGAAGAGTAGCTTGAGAGGAGGTTTTGACTCAGATGAGGAGTTATGAGAGAACACGGGCTACTTATTCAACACCTTCTTTATTAACATCGCACGCACTAATCGGCCTAGAATACTTCAAGTAACACCTACTCATGTACATGACACACTGATTAAGTACTAGAATCGCTTCACTTAGTGAACAAGCCTCGCATGCTTCTCAGATTTTACAACGACAGAGATTCCGTTTTGTCTGCCAACTCCACGACTTTATCCTCGCTAGGCGGAGGCGCATCAACCACTGATACAGGAGTCTCCTCCACGGAAGGTTGCCAGTCGGGAAGAGCGTTCCCTTTCGCATCTGTGACACGCTGGAAAAAGCGAGGGTTTATGAACCCGCGTGAGTCTCCTTCGCTAAGAACAACTCCGTTACTCGAGAGGGAAAAGTTGAGGCCCGCTTGAAGGGCCTTCTCGACGTCAACGTAGATAAAGACTGAGGACGACTGTCGCATTCCGCTTAGAACGCCTGTGCCGGGGAGTCCCTGAGCTAGGTGTATGTGGTTTCGTTTCATTTTGCTGAGGCCTTCGTTTTCTAATTTCGGGGTTGTTAGAGAGGAAGTGTGAAGTGCTCGGTATGTACCCACTGATTTTCTCCCATGCTTGTCGATTTGTACCGTGAACGGCGATGCCGGAAGGTATGTCGGCTGGCGATTTGATAGGTGTGACCTCGACCTCAACAGTCTGAGTCTTTGTGAGTACATAGGCGCATTTCTGTGCTATGAAATAGACAGACCTTTATTGAATGTCCTTGATTTGCCCTTATCCACCATACAGATGACGGCTCGCTACCCTCTTCCGAGCTTGACTCAGATATGAGATGGAATCGGCCTTTTTTATCGTCCTGCACTACTTTCTGCAGTCCAGAGAAGTCGAGTCCCTGTAGCTTAGGAATTTCCAACTACTTCATCGACCAGCATCCCAATTAGTACGGTGACATCAATCTGCAGAGAGCGTAGATATGTTCTCACCAGATCGCCTACGCGTATATATCCATCTTTTCGCATCTTGAGGCCTTCTGATGCTGCCCCATGGCGCAATACCCAGGTCACTGTCTTGGAAAGTCTCACTTCCGGTGAATCGGAAGGTAATCCCCTCTGCCTCGCCTTCCCTTTCCGCTTCTCCTGTCCGTCCTTTCCTTGACTCAGACCTTTCTCGGACATGCTGTAAACCACAGAATATCGGATGTCGTGCCTTTTGGGAGAAATAGACAAAGCTTGCGAGTAGATTGAGCGAGTAGTCCTGAAGAAAGCCAAAGATCGCCACGAACGTAACATCCAAGAGCTGATCATGGGCGCCTTACTCTATTTGCGTGCGTCTAACTTCCCGAAATGGGAATGTGCTGTGGCCATCGAAAGTGTGGCGTCCGTCTCTGCTCTTGTCACCATGCCCAGCGAGCTCCTCCACGAGCTCATCGTGCCTCTAAAACAATCGTAACACTAGCCTCAGTAAGTCTTGACAACAACATACAAGTTGTTATAACACTCAGCGATGCACGAAACTCTCGATTCTTCAGTCTTCCGAGTCGTCTTGAGCCGCCCATCCACCAATTATCCGCCGTCTTTGCGATTACCCAGGCCTGAAGTTCGCCGACTGAAGCTGGGTCTGAAGACAGAGGCATTCAGGTGCGCAGCAGAATCCAGATACCCTGGCGCTACCATTCTAATAGCCTGTTCCTTACGGCACACGCAATGTGTAACGCTCATAGGCTATCAACTTCAGACCATCTTGTCTACTTCCCGTCCATGACCCTCTGACCCTCTGACAATGCCTGAGGAAATGGGTGGTTCTTGGAGGTCTCTAGCAAGCTCGGCATCGCGGTCCATTAAGGGCTATGTCGCGCAACGCGACCAGTGGAAGAAAGCCCAATACGCCAGCGGCGATCTGCGTCCGACTCAGCCATCGGAGGCAACAGCAAGACCATCTCTTCGCCAGTGGGCGGGACAGACGTTACGCTCAATAGCTCAACCAAACGGGGCCAGTATGAATGTTGAGAAGCTTGCACTGTTTCCTGGTTGGGCACATCGGAGATATCATGAGCAGCTCATACAGACAGTAGATGGTACGTCTGATACCTATTCAATTTTCCGACGTAGATTGACTGCTCTGTTCCAGATGGTACTCCGTTCGACGTAGAGCTGTTCGTCTCGGGACACGCTTCACAAGTGAACACAGCCGGGTTTGAGACAAGAAGCGGGAGAGCATTCTTGTATGCTGCGAAAAGTACGTCGTTATTCCGATATGCCACGTACTTAGCTCATTAAGCTATAGTGTTCGCTGCGCTGCCTAGAGTTGCGGCAGAGAAGGCGGCCAGTGCTATTTCCGGCAGCTCTGGAAACGATTCCAATGTGGATGACATCATCGCGTCCATGCATCTCCCACCGAAGCCTGAAGACATGAACGACGAAGCAGAAGAACGGGCCCTTACAGAGAGGATGCGAGAACTTGGCATAGAAACAGCTAGTATCTCTACCAACGAGTCCTCATCATCCTCTATAAGATCGGACATATCATCGACTAGAAATTCCAACGATTCTGAGGTCCAACGATTACACAAGAACCTAGAAACAAGATTTCTCCCCTTCATGTCATCCTCATTGGTTGGAAGACCAATACGACTCTCTATATATGCCTCCAATCCCGAGACCATGGACTTCAAGAGCCCTCCGCTAGGATCTACAAGCTCGGAAGAGGACTATGCAGCACAGCGAAGCCCACTATTGGTCGCCGAGGCTATGACGGGCGCTGATGGTTTCTTCCAAGCGAAAGTACGAATACCATGGGAGAGAATGGCCACGCATCCCGCCGCCTTGCATGTAGCCTTCGGTCATCCCCAGAACGAAGATATGTTCTATATCGCGGCGGATCTACTACCTGCACCTTCACGACCACCCTCACCTAGTGCACAGCAACAATATGCGGTACGAACACCGCGAGTACCTCGTAACCTTCCTCCAATCACCACTACCTATCTCAAAATCCCGATAACATACACTAGTGTACGACTAATATCCGATATCGACGACACTGTGAAGATGTCTGGTATACTCAATGGTGCGAAGGCTGCCTTCTATAATGTATTCGTTAAAGATCTCAGCGAAAACGTTATACCTGGCATGAGCGAGTGGTATTCGGCGTTGTGGAAGCGAGGTGTGCGATTCCATTATGTTGTAAGTTTTAGTCATATCACAAATCGTGACAATACACTAATCATCATGCCTGAAGTCCAATAGTCCATTCGAGCTGCTTCCTGTCATCAACGATTTCCTAAACCTGTCACGACTTCCCCCTGGGTCAATCAAGCTGAGGTCATACACAGGCCGTCGCATCCTCTCAGAACTCTTCAAAGCCCCAGCGGAACGAAAGCGCGCCGGTATCATGGACGTGATCGACAATCTGCCCGACAGCCGATTCTTCCTTGTGGGTGACTCTGGCGAGCAGGATCTAGAGCTTTTCGCTACGATCGCTAGAGAACGACCACATCAGGTCCTTGCCATCTTCATCCGCGATGCTAGCGACTGGGAGGTCGTGCAGCCTCTTGAAGACCCCACAGGCAAGGAGTCCCTATCGCCTTGGAATTCTCTGCCTTCTTTCCGTCTGGCACCCAGTACTCCTGAAAGCACGGTTTTGACACCTAAGGGCAATGGCTCGACTCCACGCCCGAAACTCTCCATTTCTAGTAACAACACACCCGCGGGTACACCGGGATATACTATACGACAGTCAAGACGTACGCGATCTACGAACCTCTCGAAGGGCTCTTTCACAGGACTCTCCGAATTCTCTGAACCGGAATACTTTTCGTCGTCTCCGATATCCGCTTCACCTTTGTCTGAATCTTCGCCCATGAGCTATCCACCGCCATCCTTCGCCATGCCGCCTGCGACCTCGCGCCAGAACTCGGACATGTCATCTTCCTCTACGCTGAACTCTCTTCGACCGTTACCTATACGAAAGCTCTCGAATGGCTCCATTCGAGGGGGCGCTCCGCCACCGATGTCGGATGCGGAGAAGAAGCGATACGATCTGCAGATGCGAGTCAACAGGGCGAGGAACATGATACCAGAGACCATCCCTCTACGGATTTTCAGGGAACCGGTGGAATGTGTCGAAACCAAGGAGGTACTTGATCGGTTGAACATGGGAACTAGTCAGTTTTGAGACTTGGTGGTTTCGCTCTCCTGTGTTATTTGGACTGTTGGTTGGAGGCAGAGTGTCTTGTCATAATTGTTGGTATGGAACTGCACATTCTCCGTACTATCCTAGAGAGTAACTTACGTCTTTTTGCTGAGGCTGTAGCTGTATTCGTCATTATTGTGTGCCTCATTGTACAATTGTCCCACCGTATCCTCACGCGGGTCATGGCCGCAGGAACTTGCTTCACATCCTCACAATTAACGTGTCACGTATGTATCAGTCAACTAACATCACGTCAATTGTACAGGCCATGTTAATGGTACGACCACCAGTCATCGCAAGCCGTACCTCATGAGCAATCCAGCCTTGCTCCGGTGGTTGTGCCCTGTGGATGCCGTTTTGCAGGTCAACGAGTCCCTTGGAAACCCACATAAGTATCGAAGGCTATGACCGTGGCAGACGTTGCATCCCTGTATGCGCTCAAACTACACAGGACTACAGCTAAACCTTTGACTGGCCGCTTTACAGGCCATACCTGATGGAATACGTTGCTACTACCTGCTAGTGCCCATGGGCCCTTTCGCAAAGCCCATTTCTATATCTCATTCTTCTGTGTGTCCATGGCCATAGATACGGTGAGCAGCTCAGTGGCTCGGGATATAAAGGTTCCCTCAGCAGAATTGACCTGACATTGCCTCCTTACAACCTCCTCCAGCCTCATCTTCCTCTTCATCTCTGCACTGCTTGTACGCGATGGTTCAACTGAAGAACTTGGACTGCCAACCCATCCCGCCAGTCAAAGCGACGCGTGAGGTGCCGCTCCCTCCTTGGAGGCGTTGCACAACAGCAGCCGATCTCGTCGCAGCACAAGAATGTCGACGGGTGCGTATGCTTCCCTTTCCTTTACCGACCCAGAGCTTCAATTTATTTTCGCTTATATAGAAAGAGGAAGAAGAAATCAGGAAGTCGATGCTGGCTCAGCTCCTCCGAATTCCTACCGGACCTTTATTTGCAGGCGTCCATAGAATCAAAGAAATGGAGATAATCCCTCTCCAAACCATACAGCAGCTCTTGCCAGGCGACGACTGGACGCTGGAATTCTACACCGATGGCAAAGACTGGACCAGGAAGCGCGAATACATGATCTTGCGGCGTGTGTCTTACGCCAATGCGTGTTACCTCCCCATTCCGCTTCGCCGAATTCCCAGTAATGAGCCTATGGTGGTGGTCCGCTTTCACATGGTATACTTTCCACCCGTGTGGGATGGGGAGCACCTGTACCGTGATGCTTCGTGGTCTGCGCGCAACGCGAGTGCCTGTTTACCTGAGTATAAAGCTGGGGTATGTGGCCGATTCTGACTCTTCTACATCTTCTGTTACTGAGACTTGCTTTAGACAACGTCGTACAAGTCACAATGCCTGGTCAAGGGCTGCGACTGTGGTAACATGATCTTCGACAATGAATACGAGCGAAATAGGCACATGGATAGCTGCTTCGAAGGCCGTTACGCTTGTACGGGCTGTAACACGCGTTTTCATTACCACGACGACTGCCTTTCGCATGTCGAAACCGGGTGCCCGATTGGCAAGTATGCGGAGGTGTTCACCATTGACCCTATTCCTTACTGGCGACAGAAGGGTTCAGAGCATAGCAAACTTCTCTTGGTGCCTCACTCCGAAGACCATCTGTATGAGGAGCTCGGGTACACCTCGACTATATGATTCGTATGTTATTTGGGAGTCTATTTATTGTACTGCAAGTAATGCTTTGGGAATGAATACCATCCTCGTACTTCAATCACTCAGGATAATACCAGCAGTTGGTGGTGGGACATATTCATTATTGATCACAAATACAGTAATGCTACATATACCCAGCTCACGCGGTTTGTGCTTTTGATCATATTCATGTCTACAGGTATTTCTGGAACCATTTTACCGACGCAAGGAAAGCACCTTCCTTTCCGGCCTTGACCTTCGGGTCGCTCTACGGATACAGCGTAACATATTAGTACACAATCTGACCAGTAGCGACACAGGATAAGCTCTTACCGGGTCACCGCGGTTGGCAAAGCCGTGGGTGCAGCCCTCCCAATACGTCCTCTTGTATCCTGGAGCAAATTGTCCATTGCCCAAGACTTCATCCGCAACCTTCTGTGATTCAATGGGAAACATGACGTCCACTTCGCAGCTGTTAATGAGTAAAGGAGCCGTTGCCTCTTTCTTGTATTTCTACATCGCATCAGTCCTCGTTAGCCATATCCGTTCCCTATGCATAACGCGGTGGATAACCCACCTCTAGATCATCAGGGACAGCTAGCCGTGCTGGGTGGTTCACAACTGTGACATGGCTCCCATGCTTGAACGCAATGTAAAAAGCGACAGGACCGCCGAAGCAGAATCCTGTAGTTCCTATGCGCGTTACACCTTTTGCCTTCAAAGCTGCCACTACCTTGTCGACGGGTTCAACCCAGCTGTCATTTGTGTGTCGGGCGAGCCATGCGTCGCGATCGAAGTTTGGATCATTGAAGTCGACGACAGGGTCGCCGTTGAGGATGTCTGGGATGACGGTCTTGAAGCCGTTCTCAGCGAAAGTGTCTGCCAATAGCTATGCAAAAGCGCATGAATAATGAGCCTAAGAAAGTAGCAAAGTAGGGGGGTATCTGATGTATTTACCTTGCTGTTCACCAGCTGCATGCCAAAGATGTCGGTGAGGAACAAGATAACTTTGTCCTTTGCATAGTCGCCCTTCGGTGTTGCAACATACGACTCGACGCCTCCGATTTTGATTATCTCGCCTGGAAAAGGTTCAACATATGTTATTCATGAATGTTTGGGATGAGTTTCTTACCCTGAGGCTCGCCTTCGTGGCGCACACCTGCGCAAATGTCAAAGATTAGATCAGATCCCAGACTGAAAATAGCGATCGGGATTTTAGCCACCTTTGAAGCAATCATCGCAGTGTTGTGCAGACATCTTGGCAGTGAGTGGTAGGTAGTAAGAGTCGTCGAGAGTCGTATTGTAAAGCCATTGTAAATCGTTCGCTCGTATTTATACGTCGCTGCAATAGTAGTCGTGAGTAACCAAAATTCTGCACTCGGCGCGGGGCTCTTGCGCATCATATGCGCCTGATCCCTGTCGATCAAAATAGATAAAATATTAGTGAGCATGAATCGTCGTCCACTGACGACGTTGCACGGCCTGGAAGAGTTGCGTATGTCGAGTTACGCATCGGCGCGAAGAGGCGCACAGCGACGATGATCGCATCTCGGACTGCCTCAGATAAGCCAGAGGAGAAAACGATGAGATTGCTGTATTCACGGTAAGCGTAAGAACCGAGAGACGGATCGTCGGAGGCCTTGATGATATGGCGAAAAGACCTTGCGTATGGTGCGAAGACGATGAGACGTGACTAGTCAGGATGCCGTCACGTCTGCTGCTCACCTCAAGTGGTACACTCCGCCTTAGAAAGGAGGCGTACCTCAGTCACCCTAGGTAACAGTGTTTACTAGAAGAAAAGTCGGTGGTCGAATATATTTGTCGCTAGTCACAAGTATATCGACGTCCCAGTATGTCTGCTTCGATCCATTTATCCATTTATCTCTGGGTTTGCCACGCCTACAAGTATTTCTGGAACCACTTGACCGACGCGAGGAAAGCACCTATAGGTAGACAGGTCATTACTGGTATTCGATCGGATAGAAGCATAAGGTGCACATACCTTCCTTCCCAGCCTTGATCTTCGGGTTGTTCTACCGTGGTGTTGTATAAGCACACATGCTCTGAGCAATACAGACTCATGAGTTCTTACCATATCGCCACGAACGGCAAAGCCGTGGTTGCAACCCTCCCAGTACGTCCGCTCGTACCCAGGAGCAAACTGACCATTACCCAAGACCTCGTCCGCAACCTTCTGCGATTCAATGGGGAACTGGGCGTCTACTTCGCAGCTGTTTATCAGCAAAGGAGCCGTCGCCTCCTTCTTGTATTTCTATGTCGCACCGGCTCTCATGGTTAGTTCAGTTCTCAGAGTATGGTTTTGGCGAAGAACCTGCCTCCAGATCATCAGGTATAGCCAATCGTGATGGATGGTTCAGAACTGTCGCATGACTCTCGTGCTTGAACGCAAGGTAGAAAGCCGGAGGAGCACCGAAGCAAAACCCTGTTGTCCCAATGCGCGTCACACCTTCTGCCTTCAACCCCTCCAGGACCTTGTCGACGGCATCCACCCAGCTATCGGGGCCGTGTTTAGCAACCCATGCGTTGCGATCGAAGTTGGGGTCGTTGAAGTCGATTATGGGGTCGCCATTGAGGATATCGGGGATAACGGTCCTGAAGCCATTGTCGGCGAAAGCGTCGGCCAATAGCTGGGTAAAAGCGGATGCGTGTTGAGTGATTTAGACGGTTGTGGTCAAGTCGTAGGATACGCGTACTCTGTTGTTGACCAGAGGAATACCGAAGACATCGGTCAGGAAAAGAATGACTTTATCCTTTGCGTAGTCCCCCTTTGGTGTCGCGACGTACGATTCGACACCTCCGATGGTGGTTATCTCGCCTGAATCAGATTTAGCACCTGTTATTAATCGTTGTTTAGGAGGAGCTTCTTACCCTGAGGCTCGCCTTCGTGGCGCACGCCTACGTGAGCGGAAAAGATTAGATTAGATCGTAGACTGCACACAGGGATCGGGATATCAGTTACCTTTGAAGCAATCATCGCAGTGTTGTGCAGACATTCTAGCAGTAAGAGTAGAAAGAGTGGCTGGGAATGGTGTGGTATAACTAGAGTGAAGCCTGCGATTACTTTATATACCTCTCTCAGGCAACAAGGGTCGTGAGTAACCTAGATGCTGCAATCGGCGCGGGACTCTTCTGCATCATCTACACCTAATCTCTCGTGATCAGGCAGATGGAATCATACCAATGAGAATGAACTGCCGTTCACTGACGAGGTTGCATGGCCAGAAAGAGTTGTGCATGTTGAGCTTTCACATCGGCGCGAATAGGCACACGATGCTGACACCACACCTCGGAGTGCACTATAATTACCCCCGAGCAAGCGAGGGAATGGTAGGGCCATACATAACCGTATACAGGTTAGGTATCGTCTGTTCGTGTCATGAATACAGTAACAATCTCCAAGATGATGCAGAACACAGGTTCGTAACACGAAATAACTCACCCACCAGAGCAGCGAAACATAAGATTTGGAGAGAACAAATGACGAAGAGTTAATGCCTATGAATACATATACTGCGTGGCGAATAATAATGATACGACAAAGAGAGATCCTAACGATAACTTGCAAGAATGATGCAAAGGAGTGACGGGACGGTAGGAGAAGGCAGTGACGTGCGAGGTATATAGCTGGGACCGGGAATAATGGAGAAGATGTCCTTCGCCAATAGACAGGAATAGCGCTTTAAACACCGTTCGATTTCTCATCCTTCTTTTCACCGGCTTTTGCATCGATTCGTTCCTTGATAGTCGTGCCAATACTTGCCAGCAGTACGAGCATTTCCTATCATCGTGACACGTTAGCAATCCTCACTTGGTGAACATACGAAGTTCCACGTACTAGGTTTTCGGGTTCGTGCACTAAACCTGCCAGAACGGTCTCCTTGGCATCGTAGAGCTGGTCGAGCTTCACGAGAGCCTTGGCTTTGCGGAAGTAACCTTTACTCCATTGCTTCTTGAGTTGAATAACAAGCTCGGCGTCGACCAGCGCGGACATGTAGTCTCCGGCTTCGAAGTAGGCGGCGGAACGATTGGAGAGATTTGTGGCAATCTCTTCGCGCATTGTTCCATGGAGCTCCCATGGCGGACGCTGTATTGCTAGGTTGGCAGCCATAGTGTACTTTTGGATAGCGGGTATGTATTGCCCGGCTTTGAACAAGGCCTGCAAACTTGTAAGTTGACGACACACACAGTGGCTGAACTATACTCACGTTACCCTCGTCCTTAGTTGTGTTGACTGCCTGTGTTAGCTTCACTGTGACCATATGCGGCGGTGGAGGACAGCGGAGGTTGGGGTTCATGAACATGAGACGTGAAATCTGGTTGAGTGCACCGTAGTTGATACCACAGTCAGCGCATTTCTCCAACCCATGCGCACCGCATTGGGCTACAACGTTCTCTGGAGGACCAAGCTTAATATCGACCGGTTGGAAGCTGGCCTCGATGACGGCCTGCACAACTGGGTCTGGTTGTGGCATCACTTGTCTCTGCTGCTGCTGTTGTTGCTGTTGCTGCTGCTGAGCGTTAGGGGGAGGGGCGGGGCCGTGGCTATGCATCGGCTGGCCTGGTCCATGAGAGTGCATCTGCGACATGGCGGCGGTGTCGAGTTGAAAGGTGTCGGCGACGTCGAAGACGGTGGTGAGCTGTACTACTGCTTAAATCAAGCGCCCAATTATGCCAGCAATGCATGACACGTGGCAGCCACGTGACCCGCCTCTTATGTAGTCGAAAGTTTTCGTTGGGCGTTGCTCCATCGCCTTTGTGGCTTACCATCACCATCTCAACTCAACTCTTTAGACAAAACTCTTCGGTTTTTCTTTCGACTACTCTTCGTATTCGACTTTCGATATAATATGACCAATGGAATTGTAAACGGTACCGGTTTGGAGGGTCAATTCGGTGAGTTATTGTCTCTCATCAAAAATTCGCGACGAGCCTGACGACTGTGTCCCCGCCGTTCTAGCTTCTCTCGGTATCAATGGAACAAAATCTGCTTATGTCCCTCCTCATATGAGGAGCTCGCAGCGGGCTGCTTCTTCTCCCACGTTGGCCGCACCAAACGGGTGAGTTGTCTCTATTATCATCGCTACGTAGCAGCTAAAATTGACGCCTTCCTCGCAGTAACAACACCTGGAACGATTCTCGTTCATCCACTCCTTCGTCTCAGCGCGGCGGTGGTTTCGGTGGAGGAAGAGGTGGATATGATAGAAGCGCCAACAGCTCCTTCTCTCGCGGAGGAGGCTCCGGTGGAGGATGGGGTGGTGATCGTGGCGGATACTACGGTGGGGGAGGAGGAGCTCCCCGTCAAGAGGGATCGGGCGGAGGGTATGGCGGTGGCTCTCGCGAAACCTTTGGCTTTGGTGTCTGGAAGGACGGCGTTCACGTCCCAGGCGGACGCAACATGCGCATGGAGAAAGAGCTGTATGGAGATGCCACCGATCCCTCGAAGCAACACACTGGTATTAACTTTGAGAAGTACGACGACATTCCCGTCGAGGCAAACGGTGCTGGTGTACCCGACCCTGTGACGACGTTCACTAGCCCCCCTCTCGACCCTGTTCTCCTTGAGAACATTGGTTACGCTCGTTACACTACTCCTACTCCCGTTCAAAAGTATTCGATTCCTATCGTCGCCGCAGGCAGAGACCTTATGGCTTGTGCTCAGGTAAGTGCGGGAAATTTCTTGCTCCACTCCGACCGACACTAATTTCCTGCCACAGACGGGCTCTGGCAAGACCGGCGGCTTTTTGTTCCCCATTCTTTCAGCTTCCTTCACATCCGGACCACGTGCACCTCCGGCTGAGCCGCAGGGTGCAGGTTACGGACGCTCTCGCAAGGCATACCCAACGGCCCTCATCCTGGCTCCCACTCGTGAGCTTGTGAGTCAGATCCACGAGGAAGCCCGCAAGTTCTGCTATCGCTCCTGGGTCCGCCCCGCTGTCGTCTACGGAGGCGCTGATATTAATCAGCAGCTGCGCCAAATTGAGCGTGGTTGTGATTTGCTCAGTGCCACCCCTGGTCGTCTCGTTGATCTGATCGAACGGGGCCGCATCAGTCTCGCCAACATCCAATATCTTGTTCTTGATGAGGCCGATCGTATGCTCGACATGGGTTTCGAGCCTCAGATTCGTCGCATCGTCCAAGGGGAGGACATGCCTGGTGTGCAAGAACGCCAGACTCTCATGTTCAGTGCCACCTTCCCTCGTGACATCCAGATGCTTGCTCGCGACTTCATGAAGGACTACGTTTTCCTCTCCGTCGGCAGAGTTGGATCCACCTCCGAGAACATCACTCAGAAGATCGAATATGTTGAAGACGGTGACAAGCGCTCCGTGCTTCTCGATATCCTCAGCGCGCAGCCCGAGGCTGGCCTCACGCTCGTCTTTGTTGAGACGAAGCGTATGGCAGACATGCTCTCTGACTTCCTGTACACTAACAGCATCGCCGCTACGTCCATTCACGGCGACAGGTCCCAGCGCGAGCGTGAGACCGCCTTGCAGACCTTCCGTACTGGCCGCACGCCTGTCTTGGTCGCAACTGCTGTCGCTGCCCGTGGTCTCGATATCCCCAACGTCACTCACGTCATCAACTATGACCTGCCTTCCGACATTGACGACTACGTTCACCGTATCGGTCGTACTGGTCGTGCCGGTAACACCGGTATTGCGACCGCCTTCTTCAACCGTGGTAATCGCAACATCGTCCGTGACTTGATTGAGCTTCTTCGTGAGGCCAACCAGGACATCCCTAGCTGGTTGGACGTCGTTGCCCAGGAGTCTTCGTTCGGTGGCGGAGGATACCGTGGTCGTGGTGGTCGCGGCGGACGTGGTGGAGGACGCACTGCGTCTAACCGTGACTATCGCCAGGGCGGCGGATTCAGCAGCGGAGGCGGAGCTGGGGGAGGATACGGTGGTGGATACGGTGGTGGTGGTGGCCGTGGCGGTTACGGCGGCGCCCCCGGCGGTGGTGCTCAGTACGGCGGTTCCTACGGCGCAGGCGGTGGCGGCGGCAACGGCTGGTGGTAAACACTGGTCCCATGCGTACCTCAAGATATGATTTTTCCGACTCTGATCCCTTTTCAACTATGCTTCTCGTCAAACTTCGTCGACCATGCGGTCGATATCTACTGCCACCGTCTCCAACCTCTCGAAAATCCATGAAACCCCACCGGCCATACGAACTGTCTCCTTATGCTCTCGAATTTCTCTGGATCATGCGCTGCTCTCATGTGGTTTGTGTCTCGTTGCATCACATCTGCTCATTGTTTATCATAAAGGCCCTACTCATTCACCGTCTCGTATCCCTATCGGGCGTCACCCTTAATTCTGCATCTCACTCGCACGCCTTTTACTCTTCTCATCTTCCTTTTTAGACGTTTTTAGAGGGCCTCCAACATACCACATTATGAGCAGACTTGTATTGTCTGTCTTCGTTTCGCGATACCCTGATTTATTGCGACGCGCAGTCGGACATTTCTATATCATAGCATCACGAGACAATTCTGTTAGAGCATCGCACAATGTAGTCTAGCATTTCACTATCCAGTTTATTTGGTCGTTGTATTCGGTCGTCTGAGTCGGTAGAGATATCCGAAAGATGACAGTCAGCGAAAGCCGGGAGCTGTGAGATTATAATTTGCGTGGCCGCCCTGCCGTAAGCGTATATGCTCTGTACGTGGCCGCACGAATAATATCCCTTCTATTTCTTCTCCTTTGTCCCTCATCGTCTTTGGCATTCGTTCACAAAAGTCGAGGATAAAAACGAAATTAATGTCAGCTCGATTTATTACCATAATGCCCGGATTATCCTAGTGATTTAATATTCTTTTCATTCTATGATTTCTAGCGTCCCTCTTCAAGATGCTACCAGACTCATCTCCAACCTTCGACACACCAGACTTACCATCCATCAGGAGGACGAAACCACTTCCGAAACGGCGTAGGACATCAGAATCGTCCTCCCGTGAAGACACGGCAAGTTTCATGGGCCACACCGAGGCGGGCGCACAGGCAGACGATGCCGCTCTAGAAACCCCAGACGGATTCGTCAGCACAGAGTCCCTCTTGGCTCTACAGTCGTATTATATGCCGATCCTGGGAGATATGCAGGATTTACTCAAGCACGAAACCGAAGGAGGTGGCCTGTTTGGTGGGAGGGAGTATGCTGGGGCAGTGTTCGGCGGATTGAGGACGGGAAGAGGCTACGACGAGGATGGGGTTGAAGGGGACTACCTCGATCACTTCCACCAGCCAGGAAACACAAAAAAGCGAAAGGTACCGGCTAATCTTGCTGCTATGGGTCCTGGGCATGAATTGGGAGGAGGTGGGGGAGGAGACGACGAGCCTACTGATCGAGCGATACCGACGGGGAGACCTGAGCGGGACTACGAGGTCACTGGAAGCACAAAGGGCCACTTAGGAATACTCTCTGGAGGGGATTCTCGAAAGAAGAGATTGTCGAGGGCCACATTGGCTGGTTTATCGCACAAAGAAACCCTAAGGACCAGGAAAAGGCAGCTGGCAGCAGTTCTTGGTGCTTTATCTCATGGGGACACCCTCGCTCTCGATCAAGCACTCTCTGCAAACTATCCCTTCGCCCGTGCCGCCGATCTGCATAGTCAGGACCTCACCAAGGTACGCATGTCCCGCAGACGTGCCTCTCGACTAGCCAGAGCATATAAGGCTTCTCAAGCCCAATTACCTCCGCTGGAATCACCACACCCCTTCCCCCAATCCGATTTCAGTTTTACATTTCACAGCGCCAGTGAGTAGATTTGCTTCCTCGTGCCGTTACGCAGACTGTTCACCCGGATTGTCTAAGCTTCCGACCGTCTTGTGGCGACGAAAGAGGAAGTGTCTTCTCTCCATGCTCGTTTTGAGGCGGAGCTCTCGCGGCAGGCCGCGAAGGCTGCAGAAGCTGCCAGACAAACTACAGCCATGTTAAGCGGAAGCCCCGCTGCCAAACGTACCGCCAAACAAGGTCGTTCGACAGCCGGGCAGGCCGCCGACACGAAGACGGCCACGTTGGAGCAGTCGCTGGGTGTCACTCCTCAGAAGACAGGCAAGAAGAAGAAAAGATCGGCCCTGGCGAACGCTTCCAACCCGCACCATTTACGAAACTACGTTCCCTCTCGTCTTCCTAATTCCGGCCAAACTAACGCTGCCCAGGCGCTGCAAAACGCCCAGAACCTCCTCACCCCACTTCCTATTCGATTTTTATCAGCTGACGTCCCCCCTCGCCGACGGAAGAAGACACCCGTAGCCAACGTCCCGCCGCCACTCACTAATCCTGTCGAAGAATGGATATGTCCTTTTTGCGAATACGACTTATTTTACGGAGATGACACAGACTACCAGCGGGCGGTCAACAATCGGAAGAAAGTCCTTAGACGACGCCGTCGTGCTCGGGAACGTGCTGCCGCTGCTGCCAGTGGTGTTGCTGCCGGATTGTCGAAGAATAAAGCAAACCCTGCTGCTGGACTGACTCCTGCTGAGATTGCTGCTTCCGGATACGAGACGGAGTCGCTGCCCGACGAGAGCCCTCGGCCAATAGAGGCGCCGCTTCCAACTCCTAATAAACATCCAACGAGTAGTCCGGCGAAAACGAAGGGTCGCGATGAAAGCCGAGGGAAGGCTTCTGTGCCTCAAACGGCGCCAAGGTGATTCGGTTTCTGGATTTGCATTGTTATCTTCTGCTTGCTTCAGCCATTGCTCTCGTATTTATCTGCACCGTGGTGCTTTCTATCCCTTTACAATGCGTTTTACATTGCTTTTATGTCGACCTGCGTAGGAGGTTATATATTGCACGCATACAATCCGTAGAGTACACAACCACACGTATCAGGACCACTAAATTACTGTGTATCAATTGCTCACATCCATTGCTGTTCCTATCCGCTAGTAATCCCATCAGCACCGTCTAATCAGAGTAGAACGCCCGTTGACTGCGAACACATCGTGTCATTGACAGGTACTGTGTCGCATGTGGCGTAGTGTTGCTTCTGGCCGTCCATCTGACGGTGCTCTGTCGATTATGTTGCAACGAAGATAACTCAGCCGTAGGGTTCAGGCTAGCCACCGTGATTCCACGCATACATCGCCTCGGGAGCCTCTTGGTGGAGAGATATCATATGTCGGCGTATTCAGCGATGTGAGCCCAAATACCACTCTGTAAACTCCATACAACAGTACTGTATTGATAGCTGTACAGCAAATTAAACGGATACATCATCCAATAAAGTTAAAACCCACAGCCAGACGTGTGGCAGGTCCAGCTGGCACGTCGCACGATCAAGCATACACAAGAGGTATAGCGGGCCACATTCCTACGCCCCGGCGACCACCAAGAATTCGAAAACACGATCTCGCCGTCGCGTTATGTTGAACAGAAACCAGAGTCGCTAACAGCCTCCGCAATCTTCTTCGCGTCACCAAGGCGAACGTTATCTAATATACGAGAAAATGTGAAATGAGTAACACCAGCCTCAACCACTAGTCCACCGACACTCACTGAAGTACGCGTGCGCCATCGCCTCGGCAGCAGTGAAGCGCTCGTAGTGGTCGTACCGTAGAAGCCTGTCGAGCAAGTCGATGCTTTCTGGCGTGACATTCGGTCTATTCTCGGCGGTGGCAAACCTCGTCCAAGGCTGCTTTGTGTGGCTGCATCGTCGGCATAAGCTGCAGATCTCTCCTGTCGAAGCTGAAGGAGAGCAGAAACTGCTGCTCACCTCTCTAGTAGCCCGGGATGGCTCACGCTAATCCGCAGATCGAACTTCTGCAGGTAGCGCTCGAATGCCTCTGTGCCGAGCACCTTAACGATGCGGTAAAGCTGGTCTTCATTGTCCTTGCCCCGGAAGAAGTGTTCTCGCTTGAATATCTGCGGTACCATATGGTAGTGAGTACTTACAGTGACTGCTGTGGGAAACGGAGACAAACCATTGACGCAAGCATGCAACCAACGCTCCACAAGTCTAGGCTGTAGTCGTACTTCTTGTCATCCGTAAGCAGCTCTGGTGCCTTATAATAACGAGATCCCACACGGATGTGATACTCAGTGCCTGGGTGGTAGAACTCTGCGAGGCCCCAGTCGATAAGTCGGAGCTAATGACAATGCGTTCACAGACATATTGCGATTATATAGAAGATACTAACCTTGCGCTGGTGGCGATCGTACATGACATTTCCCGGCTTGACATCGCGGTGCATGATTCCACGAGAATGAACGAAGTCTAATGCCTACATACAAATAAGGATGAGTAATCTTCCGTGAACGCGGGGTCTGAGCACGGCATGGAAGGCAGTCGCGAGAAAAATTCTGATCAGATAAAACAGAACGGCGCAATCTACTGGGCAGCTGGCTTTCTTGGGAGAAAGCAGCCGCAAAACGGCCAGTGCTATCCCAGCATTGTCGACCCTTTATAAATACCGGCAAATAGCCACTGAGTTGCAATCTTCCGACCGACGCGGATGCCATAACGCTCGCGAGAAAATGTAGACGATCTGTCACGCCGTCTGACATAACGACGCGGTCGTGGAGTGGCCCTGGCCACCTTGTAGCGAAGATAATCTAACACTCACCGTCAGTAGTTGGAAAACATAGTGCTTGATCTCCAGCTCAGTAAACGATATGAAGAGCTCCTTCCATTCCGTGTTGTCAACGAACTCCATAATAAGGCTGTTCGACCGCGATGGTGGGTCATGCACGACATCCAGAAGGCCGACAATATTGGGGCCACCAGTGAGATTTCTCAATATCTTGATCTCACGCTTGATCTTACGCTTTGCGACCGGCTTGAGCACCTTGATGATACATGCGTCCTCGGTCGTCGTGTCTATTCCTCGGAATACCTAGAACATGTCGAACGATGGTTGCATAAATTCTTCATGGAAGTCGAACCTCAATACAGATTAGTGCGCACCTCTGAATACCGTCCACCACCGACCCGATGCAGTATCTCGTAATTGTCTGGGACGTTCCAGTCGATATGGGTACGCTCTAGGATGGAGTGGCCGAGATTGCCCTCATTAATTTCCTCAATAGACTTCGATCTCTTGCTTCTACACTCACCATAGTCGTACCAACCAGGCCCGAACCTAGAGTTGATGTCTGCGTACACTCTCGACATGGCCAACGACGACAACGACGAGAGCGGCGGTGACGACGGCGAGAACGAGGTCAAGGGTAACTCGGCTTCTCTAGTCGCAGGCACGGTCGTGCCCGATCAGCATCTCGGGAGACGCCTCTACTATTCGCGGCCTGATCTCGGCGGCTTCTCATACACGTGTATCCTAAATAGGCAGGTCCCAAGGATCGCGTTCTGTATGTTTGCCCGACAAAGGAGCCGCATTCACTCTATTTCTGCTCTATCGGCAAGAGTACCAGGTTTATTAGCGCCAAGAGCTTCTATTATCTGACTGTCATGGTTCGGTAGAGAGTTTGCTCTCTATGGGTAACTTTTGTGACAATCGGACCGATCCGTCTCCGAATGAAGCAAAGCAGAAGTTCACACCGTTAGTTAATTCTCTGGTGAATCGGAGATAAGCTACGCTGCAATACTCTTGCTGGTATTCTCTATATACATTTATACTTACGGGAGGTTTACGTGTTAGAGATACGGAACGCGCCGTTACACACAGCTGTCAGAGACAGGGTCTGTGTACCAGTCACGGCCATCAGTAGACCAGTAGTAGCTGAGTACTCTCATACGAAGCCCCAGCTAATCTTAATACGACGGGCAGAACTCTGTTAAGCAGGCGATATTTCCCACACAAGCGCGTTCTTACATTCGGTTACTTCCGAGAGTAGTAAAAACCAAAGCCGTCTCCAATAGTCAGTGCCTTCAGAAACTTAACTTGTATATTATCTTGTCTAGCGAGTGCGAAGCCGTATATAAGCATTTGTCACCGCAGTTGTTTAAAGTATTTTCAAGCTGCTATCAGTATGTCTTCTTTGAGTTAATTACATAATTATTTTATCTTGGACATATATAGCCCGTGCCTCCATTGGGCGGCTAGCAGAACACCACGCCGTTTGGGCCTGCAGGTCTCCAGTGTAGTACGAAAGGAAAGTTAGGTTCCATTTCCCTCTTGTATGCAGACCGCCTCTACCTAATATCTCCCGACACACTCCAGGTAAGTACTAGGCGATGTTCGAGCCTTTACGCAGTGTAAGAACTCTCAGGCTCACGAACTAGACCCACAGGTTATCGTTCGTTCTGTTCGAACCAGACCTAAGGAAGATTCTGCATTCGGACAAACATACTTCTGTACATACATCGAAGATATGGCGCCGTATTACGAGACCGCGAAGGTGAGTGTGTGTGCATGCGTCTTTCTCTTGATGTATAAAAACATATCTCCAATCACGACATCTCCGCTCACGCACCGTCTCACATTCTATTCGTTCGACAGTCCTTCGCAGACGTTGAGGTCACCGATGACGGAGTACGCACAGCCTCGTTTCTACATGCCTCTGATGACTTTGTGAATATGTTCGGTGAGCTCCGTTTCCCTGTTTCGCCTGAGAGCCTTTCGCTTGAAATCTGCGTATCAATCGAGCTGCCGACGCCACATATACGTTTTGTGGACACACACTCACGTATTTATCCGTACCGTTTCGTGCATCCATAGACCTCCTTGGGACCGGGGTCTTCAGCTTTGTACAGACGGACCTGAGGAGTAACATTGCGGTGAGTATGTTTCTGGCCTCTCGGGCGCGAAACGACTGATCGGGGCCGATTACCGTACAGGGTGTGCGGGCACGACATGAGCAGAAACCTAACGAGTCCATTACTCTGGAACAGTTGGTTGTAAGGGAAGTAGAAGGAGGCGAGCGCCACGCCACGGCTTGCCTCGTTCGTCTTGTTCGGTGAGTGTCGACTGCGCTTCCCTCTGTGGGACATACACACTGTTGCAAGATCCTGATTCGCCAACTCTGTGTTGCTTACTCCCTTCTTCTGTCACAAGCGGTCTTCTGTTTACGTGTCGGGCATTACAGAACATGCAGGACGATAGGAGCGCGGAACTGCATGTGTGCTTCAGAAGGTCATACGATGCCATCCTCAAACATCACCATTCATTCATTGTTCGTTCGGTCGTTACGGTGCGTCGTTCTCTTTGTACGACATCTTCTTATGTCGGCGATTGAGCTAATCTCATCTGAATTCCATTCTTGTTTGTCGCCACACCCTCCGCCCCGTCTCGACCAATCCACCGCTTCATTCCTACGCCGGTAACCTAATCGAATATTGCTATAGGTCGCCATAAGAGCGGTACCCCATCGGAGCACCTTCTACGACCGCTTGACGGAAGGGACGTCGCACGAAAAGTTTGACGTTGAGCTCGTGAAGTGGCTGTCAGGCCTCGAGGCGATTGTGGTCCGTCTGAGGGATTTCCTTGAGGAGGGCGGTTATGGCAGGGTCTGAATATGTTGAATGATGGCGAGTGGCGATCTGTTGCGGGTGAGTTCGCACTGCATACTCATGCTGTGTCTCATTCCTTGAACCAGCCAATACGATCTCGCCTTGTAGCTTCCTCACTAGAACGGGGGTAGTTGTAACTGTATATTGATGCATTCTCGGGAGGTCACGCTACCTGGTTGGTGCGAGGAATTCCCTTTCTAGAGACATGTCACATTTGATATGGGAACCGTGGTTAGAGCTGGTACCAATGCGGGTAACTTTTACGAAACACCGGTTCGCTGACCGTTTGTCTAGTTCTAGTGTCTGAATGCTAGTATCGCGACGAACTTTATTGACTCTTTGCAAATGGCTTCACTTGCTAGCGGCGACATATCGTCGCTACGGCAGCTTATAGCTTTTGAATTGACAGATACAATGAACAGATGTCCGGATATGAAGGTTATATGAAGGCGTATGATGCTATCGCACTTCGTGGACAGTCCAGCTGGTGCGTTCGAGAACATGGCAATGACAGAGACCGATGAGCGCCGTCGCGGGAGTGTAGAGTCGCCCTTGCACGTTCTTACTAACAGCAACACTGGGGCGGAATATCAATCTCCATGTCACTTGTTCTGTTCGGATGCGTACAAACAGGTGTTATCTAGAAACTCGCCTACCATAAGTGTGAACTGATACCGCATGTCAGCTGGGGGCAACGGCAGCAGACGTTCCTTCACCGGATAGCGTTTGAACATTGAGGGGTGACTTGATGCTGTGGGGTTGGGATATCTCATATTTCGTGAGTGCCGGCGGCGATGAGACGATGGTCTCTACACGAGTTTGTCACGGGCCTCAATCGCATTTCGTATGTCGCTGCCTTCTCGACCTGTAAAATGACGGTAGATATGCGGAAAAGCACTGTGTGGCCCCGGGCAAAAGGCGCATCAAAATCGAACGGGCGGAGGGAAGGCAATTCTGACATAAGGCGAATGGCGGAAGGAGTGGTCCGAGTGGATATGTGGGAGAAGGAAGAACAGCGGCAACGCGTGTATTGCGGAATATGGCAAACATACCGAGGTAAAAGCGGAAGATGCGCGACAGAACGAGGCTGAAAGAGGCAGTCGTGCGCCGCGGGCAGACAGGCTCCCGCGGTCTGGATGCCAGCAGCTGGGGAAGGTGAGATAACAAATCAGGTCGATAGGGCTTCCCAATGCAGACTTTGACATATCAGAGAAGTTTGAGTTGTTTGTATCATGGCCGTGTGTGTTTGATGGAACAGACCAGGTTGTGTGGTCTGGGCTGTGCACTAGTGGGTCTCAGGCGTATGTCTGGCCCTGACACATATTTCTGCAGCGGAACAAGAGGCAAAACATTGCACAAAACTACACAGCGCTCACTGTTATCGACATTGAGCAGACCTCGGAGGGTAGCGAGCTGGCGGTGATGCCGGTTACGTGTGGGGTGGGAGGTGAGAGAAAGTGGGCGGAGTTAGAGGAAGATGATTGCCTAAAAGGGACTGGGGGCGATTTCCGTTCCCGTGGGCGCCTGTGTGTATTCAGAATATGTTTTTGGAATTTCTGCAAACGAAAAATGCCAATTTGGATGTCTCGCTTCTTCCTTTCGGTCCATGACTATAAAGTCTCTTCCCCCTCCCGACATTCCCTCTTTCTCCTCCCGTCGTTCTTTTCTCCTAACCGCCACGTCGTCCCGGATCCCAGGTTCTAGAGCCACTTCTCTGGATTTGTTCTGTATCTATCGCCTTGAAGGAGGCCATGAACTGAGAGGATAGTACAAATGGAACACAAGTACGTGGTTATCGATGATTTCTACTCAAATGCGGTCTGACACAAGGGTAAACGCGTAGGTTTTCCGTAGCAGAGCCATTTCGCGTCGTGAACCCGCAATCGTCGATGTACGCAATTCTCAGCGTGCACACGACGCTTCCGAGTGCTTATATGCTACTAGAATTCCCCAGAAACGTAAATCAGTGCAGGAGGAAGTCAGTACACGCAATGGTAGAGAGCCCTCCTCTCCAACAGACTCGCATGCCTCCGAGGAATCCACGCACAACGAGTACCAGACCGGTCGTGTAAAGTGCGAAGATTGCGGGACAACTGTCTCCTTCAGAGACGATGTATCTGGCAAGTTTACGGTGAAACATTGGGATACCCACCGTCAAGAGTGGTAAGTTGGCAATCTTCTATCAACCGCCCAGTGTCTGAGTGAATCACCCACATATTGACCCGCAATCAATCGTGTATAGTCCTAACGCGTCACAACCGATCAATGTCGCGGATCCCGTTATGTACACCCCAGAAACTCATGGCGAACCATCAGTACCTCAGGTGAAGCGACGACGCGCGAAGCGGACTGAGGAAGAGCGCATCGACTATCTGCGCTCTGACCCTTTTGTGGCCCAATTCGAGGCATATCGAGTTCTGTGCGCGTCCTGTGACAAATGGATTCGCTTGCGTCCAAATTCAACGTATTGTTCAATCCCATGGGACGCGCACCGCAAGAGTTGTCTCTCGAAAAAGGCGTGAGTCTTTCCTTGCGGGGTAACCTTACGTCGGGATTAATCCATTTCTAGCGCAAAGGCTACCACTTCAGACGAGCGTAGTAACTTGTTCTCAACCGATCCCCAGGTCCGCGAGTTCGATAATCACCGCGTCCGCTGTAAGATCTGCGACGTCTGGGTTTCGATCGCTGGCGAGGACAACGGTCAAGCTTTGCAAACATGGTTGGCCCACCGATCTGGATGCCTGGCGTCACGGAAAACACCTGTAACCTCCATCGCTGTTCATCCCTCTGCGTCCTCATCGAAGCCGGCGAGTATCCCCGCGGCTAACAGCGTGCCTCCGCCGTCCAAACACCTTCTGGCCATGGTCTCCTCGTCTACTCTTCCTGCCCCTCATAGCCGCCCATCAATCACCAGGAAGACGACGGAACAGTCTACGTCGTCTACGTCCACGTTTACGCCAACTTTCAAAGACCTTAACCCCTCTAACTTTGCGCCCTCTCAAGAGACTCGTCGTCGTAACGCAGACCAACGGGCGGCGAGTCTTCGGTCGGACCCGTACATCAGCCAAGTCGAGCCCAACCGAGTATTCTGCTCGGTATGCAAGAAATGGGTTCAGCTGAGACAGGATAGCTCTTACTGTGCTTATCCTTGGGTTCAACACCGGGACAAGTGCTTGAAAAGGCAGTAAGTCCGGTCTGCCCGATGCATCTGTTAACATTGACCAATGATACTTGCTTGTAGGCAAAGGCGTGCGCAAAAGGCCGCTGATCTCGCCCAGTATCGCGCGCAGATGGAGGCCCTTGATCGAGAAGAGCAATCTGCTAAGCATGCCGACAATTCAGACGAACTAGACTCCGAAGGCAGCTATGAGTCTGGAGACGACGAGGCGCGTGCACGGCGACTTGAAGCCAAGAGGGAAACCCGCAGGAGGATGAAGTTGCAGGCTGAGGCGGACCGGGTGAGAAGAATAGAAGAACGCAAGGCTCTTCTACAGCAGAAGGAGGCAGCACTGCTCAATTATTCCGACGAGGACGCTGAGGGCGAATCGGACGATGCCGAAGATGAGACTCTTGTGGTTCAGTTTGCGGAGTTGGAGACCCCTACTGGACGGTCAGTGTCACACTCTTCCATACTTCCATCTGTCGCCTGACTGAGTCGTGTCTTGCTATCTTCCCAGACTTGAGTTCGTATCCACATCCATTCGTTACTTATTCCGCACGACATACGAACACACCGATGACTTGACGATAGCTGCTCTCGTTACGTATTTGAACGCCGCCATCCCGCCCGACAAACACGAAGACTTCGACACCACCGAGGTCACCAAGGCGGCAATGGCGCTTCGCGAACGAGGCGAGTTTGTCTTCCAGGGCGACATCCTTCGACTCCCCTGATGATATATACGACGACCTGACGTACTGCATACTGCACGAACACATACCCCCGATATAATTTTGGTATCGTTCATCATTCATTTCGGCTTCCCTTACTTCATTCATCATATTCCCAACTGCCTACGTGCATCGAACATTGGCACTCCGCATATATACGCATACTGTTTTCACTGATACCGCTCTTGGACACTCATCATCCATACATAGGCTTTCCCCATATTGCTTGCATCTTGTATCACCACCCGGCTCTCACACGCTCGCATATTGTTCCGCGTTTTCTTTCTCTCTTGGGCTTTTAGGGCAATCTCCCTCTTATTCTCGAGGTCCTCTTCGTCTCTGTCTTCCATCTCTTGCTACATACTGCTTACCCCTTTTATATCTATCATTATCCCTTCCTTCACTCATACACGCATTTTACCTTTGGTCCCGGTTTTCTGTAGCTTGTCTTGTCTAGATTCATAGCTCTTTGTTGCCCTTCCGAATCCCCTTCTTCGTATCGATGCTCTTTTCTGCTGCCGCTGCTTGTTGTACCTGTATCGCATATTCGATTCCCCACACATACTCGTTGCCAAAACAGCGGGACGATCTCGCACCACCCTTGCTGTATTCTACTTCATTCATATTCTTTTCACCCAGCTTCTTCCGAACCGTTCCTTCGATAGCATACCCTGCACGACGTGGCTACCACACTGCATACAGTACCTACGTTCATTGTGTTCGAGGTCATGTACACCTTGGCTCGTGACCCAGCTGCTTACCATAGCGATAAAGTACGTGACGAATTCTCAATACGTATAGCCCTTTCATCTCAGCCTCTTTTACGCAGGTCTTGCGATGATCATAGTACATCATCATATACATCATATACGAAGCAATTTCACCATAATCCACTATCGCTGCGTTCGCAGCTAGACCCGCTACCAAGGTGAAACCCCAACATGGCACGGGGGGCGCACATCGCTGCAGGCCTTCGCGCCTTCGGCGCTCCGGCCAGCAGCTTTGTGCGCAGGATCTTCGGTACTGTATGTCATTGGTGCTTACGGTAGTCACGTGCGGCACGTGCGACACACAACCGTGCACACAACTCAACCCCAGACCCAAAGACCCGCTACACCAGCAA
>JAXQGN010000305.1:0-44772 GCA_037039805.1 Irpex sp. M6601 | reverse complement strand
CCCTCCGAAGGCCTCTTCACCACCGGCTGCTTCGCCCTCATCGAAGGCGACTACACCGAAGACGCCACACTCCTCGTCATCGCCATCGGGCATCCCCCGTGCGAGAGCCGCGAGGCTGCCAAGTCCATCTTTGGGCATGTGGATTTTTTGGGGTGTGGGGCTAGGACTGTTACGGAGGATGTGCGTGTCTCCCCTTCTCTTACTCTTCCTCCCTTCCTTCCTCCTCCCCCTCCCTTGAACCCCGCTAACGGTACCACATACACAGGCCCACCTAGCAACCCGCCTCCTAACCGACCTCCCCCACACCCGCCTCTTCGTCCTCTCCGACGTCTGGCTCGACCGGCCCGAGACGCTCGTCGGGCTCAAGAAGATGTTCGACCACTGCGTCGAGACGGACTTTATCCCGCATGTGGTGGTCCTGTGTGGGAACTTTAGTGAGAGGGGGGTGGGGGTGGGGGCGAGGGATTTGAGGCGGTATCAAGGTTTGTTTGCTCTCTCCTCCTTCCCTCTTCCTTCCGACTTGTTTGAAAGTACAAGGACTGACTAACGTGTATGGACGTAGACGGCTTCGACGCCCTAGCAGACCTAATAACCTCCGTCCCCCCGCTCGCCCGCACCACGCACTTCCTCCTCATCCCCGGTCCCACAGACCTCACCTCCTCCTCTCCCTCCCTCCTCCCCCGGCGTCCTCTCCTCTCCTCCTTCACCCACAGGCTGAGGCAGAAGGTGCCGAAAGTTCACCTTGGGAGCAACCCGTGTAGGGTAAGGGTTTGTGAGCAGGAGGTGGTGGTGTTTAGGGAGGATCTTATGGGGCGGATGATTAGGAATTTGGTGGGGGTTAAGCCGGATGTTAAGGAGGACGACCTTAAACGATATGTCAGTAATCTTGACTGTATTCCCGGAAGGCTGACTGACTGCGATCCCCTTTATAGTTGGTCCAGTCAATACTGGACCAAAGCCACCTCGTACCCCTCTCGAACTCGATCTACCCCGTTCATTCTGAGTTCGACCACAGTCTGAGGCTGTACCCTCTCCCTACCACCGTATGTTTCTCCTCCCTTTCCCTACTGCCATCCATAACTAAATTACTCGATTATGATCGTTTATGTTGTATCTAGGTCGTCCTAGCAGACAAATACGAACGCTACCAAATGACCTACGAAGGCTGCCACGTCTTCAACCCCGGCTCGTTCCTCGGGAACGCGTTCGGGTTCACGGCGTATATCCCGGCGACGCGGAGTTCTGAGGAATGGTGAGTTTTCTTCTATTTTCTGCTTCTTTTTGTGAGACTTTGGGGTGATGAGTGGCTGACGAGTTGCTGATTTTGTGTGTGATAGTATTTTGGGTATGGACACGGATGATTGATAAGCTGCTCAATGTGTTGGGCGCGTTGGAAGCGTCAGAGTCAGTAAACATTAACTCTGAGGTGCCTAGGATCCTAACTCAGCTCTATCTCCTAAACAAATCGTTTGTGTGCTACTCAGAGGTCAGAAGATGCCCATGTCCAGCGGTTATTGTTACACTTGTGGACACTGTAATCCGCTTTTGGCAACACAGTACTTTGTGGCGTTCAGCCAATTCGACAGTTCGCCGTTCATCATGATCTCATACTAGACAGGCTACTGATGGCTCTCAATAGTATGCTAGCTTCTACCGCGAGGTAAAAATGTAGATTTCGGTAGTTTACTAGATTCGGGGGCCAGAGGCGCAGGGATCAACAGACGACCTACACTACATCGATATCTAAACACATATCAGCGGTTGCTGTAGCATGCCCTTCAAAGACCGCACATTTTCAGGCACCATGTCCCAGACTTTCTTGTTCTTTCGTTCCAGATGTCTTCGTATCCACTTACCATCCGCAATGAAGGACACCGTCTTTCGCCAATCCTTCCATTCCTCAGCCTTTTCTCTGAATCCCGCAGACCCGAAGTCAATAATTACGACCCGCTCAAGCGTAAATAGTATGTTGTCTAAGTGAAGGTCATTATGTACGACACCATACCCAGGAAACCTGTCCACCGCTCGCACAACCTGCACGCACAGGTCCACAGTGAGCGCATCCTCGGACAACTTGGCCATCGAGACGGCGTTGGGGATATATTCCAAGACAACAGCGGGTATTATGATGGCGCGTTCTTCGTGGGGTGGGGTGGACAGGACCGTTCCAGAGAAGAGAAATCGAGGGATGGCAGTGCCCTGCAGTTCGATTAACCGACAGTACGCCCTGCACTCGTTCTCGTAGCTTTCGAAGATCGTGTCACGGTAGCAAGCCTCCCACAATGCGTCACGGGCTGCAACACCCGCAAGGTCTTCAGGGTCCGGCGGTTCATCGTATCGACTACTTTTGTTATATTGTCCTCGCACGTACATTGTGGATGCTAGCTTTTCGATGGCGGAGTTCCAAGGTTTGTACGGTTTGCGATGTAGTCTATCGCTGGTGAAACGCGGGTCGTAGATCTTCAGGATGACGTCTTCTGACCCGAGCTGCTGTGAGCGAACTCGGAGAGTGACGCTTTTCGTGAAGGGTGGAAATGCGTGGATGATAGTGAACATGATCGTCACCGGTTTGACTGAGATAGACTGCGGTGGAGTGCCTGTGAATGTTACCGTCGCACCAGGAAGGAATACAGAAGGCACTATGGCGGGGATTGGAGTTTTCGTTGAGAGTGTCATATGCGCCAGTAGTCAGGTATCAGGGCTCCGGTATTCGATATCCGGAAGTGTAACCGTACTTGAGAGTTGGTAAAACAGGCTAGTCGACTAAGATACTGAAAGTATATAGTACGCCGTGACGTCTTTTCGATTGTCCAAGTCGGTGTGGAACTTGTCGCTGGCAGGCGATATCTATACGCTAGCAAGAATGGCCCTCATGTGAGCATCTACTGTGCATGCAATCTGGTGAGTTACCACAACACATACCTTGGTCGATATTGCTTGGAACTTCGAGTAAAATGACACGCCGGGAAGAAGAGAGGGGCGATCATTCTCAAACTTGAAGCTTGAATTGTAAGTCAGTCAGCGTTAGAGCCGAACTCAAGATCTCAGGACGATTACTTACATCCGCGCCAACTGGAATGCTCATTCGTACCATCAGCTCAGGCTGTGATGTAAGACATCTCTCCAAGTATACTGTGACCTCACTAGAAAGGTTTGCTGGATCTTACATGTCAACTCAAACGACCAGCATTATTACTGCAACGCCAGCTCAACGCGGTCGCGGACGTGGTAGAGGTCGAGGAGGCAGAGGCAGAGGTAGGGGCAGAGGTCAAGGCCATCTGCCTAGTGCACCCTCAGGCCAGCACACGACAGATATCAGTACTCAGGGCAATGCGCCTGAGAGACAACGTCCGACACACTGTAAGAGCTCACGTATTCTAAGCTACTTATGAACTCACTCAGCTGACTTGACACTCGAATTGTGACTTCACATAGTTCTTTCACTGCCCATAGTAGGCATATTCTCCTCTCATCTCCTGTCACTTGAGATACTGAGTCTTATATCACGGTAGGGCCACCACCCCGAGCTACGAACACGCATGTCAACATTCGCAACCGCCCTACTCAACCACTCGCCCAGAATCCCCGGACTAGACGACCGAATACTCATCTCACCCCGCAGGCTGCATCTCACTCTGGGTGTTATGACCCTCATCGACGTTCCCACTCAGTCCACTCCCACTTTCACCCCCTCACTTACCCCAGTCCCCACTAACGAACAGAGCCTGAAGACCCTACAAGCCGCCATCCAGCTCCTGCAAGACCTCCGACCACAGATCCTCGAAAAGCTTGCGGGCCACGAGCTCCGTGTCGGGTTAAACTTAATGGACGTTATGCGTCCCGAGAGAGGCGACTTGAGTAGGGCACATGTTATGTGGGCGGGTCCTGAGTATGGGAGTGAGGAGGCGAGACGGTTGAAGGTTGTTTGCGGTAGGTGTTTCGATGCCTATACTCTACAAGCGAGCACTAACATACTCGTCATATCCGTGTGTGATACTTACGTAGAGTTCGTACATCGCGAATTTAAGAGGGCAGGTTTCGTTACCGAAAACCGCCCGCTCACGGTAGGTGATATTCCTACTTACTGCTGGAGACCAAACATACTGGTTTCGCTAATCTACCATCTGTGCATGCAAAATCAGCTACACTGCACGGTGATCAACACATCCCACCGCAGAGGCCCCCGCCAACCCTTTTCCTACGCAGACGTTATCGCCTCGGACGCCTTCCGGTCCATCGAGCGACAGACGAGTGCCGCGGGGGCTGCTGATTCTCCACAGACTACCTCCGTGCGAGGCAAGAAGCCAATCGCTGTAGACCTTGGCGAGTGGGAAGTTGACGAGCTTCAAATTTGCAAGATGGGGAGCTGGGGTCCGGAGGGAGAGTATGTGTCTGTGGGGAAGATATCTTTGAAGTAGCTTGATGACATACGCACACGATAATGCTTGTACACGTATCTGCGCTGGTGCAGACCACTTGGGAGATTCGTCATACAAACTCGCGCACGGCTTAGAGCCAAATGTTACAACAGAAACGCAGATGTATTGCGATATACAATAGCTATTACATCAAGAAAAGGACTATGTCTGCAGTTGATGCATAAACACAGCCCAGGATTGTTGAAATCCAAAAAGGACACCACCATAACCCCGACATGGTGCCCCGTGATGTGAGTTACCGCACCCAACACACCCAAAGAGGACATGTCAAGCAGGCCCCGTCCGTTCGCCACACCATAGATACTCGGCGGCAGAACATCCCAGCCCATCCGGTAAACCCAACGCATCGGCCTCGGCCTGCTATCAAGAATTCACCTTGCACAACTAACCCCTAGGTCAAGATATATAGAGCGACCGCACGAGAGAGGAATCCTCGACGGCTCTCGGATAAGTTAACCATGAAGTGGACGCTGTTGAAGCGCAAGGATAATGCATTTAAGCAGAGGACCTGGCCCAGCGGGCGGCGTTGACGAGGTTCACGAGGGAAGCTAGAGGACAGATCAGTTAGAAAGATACAATGTGATATTCGACATGCACGATGGACTTACCCTCAGTCTCCTTCCAGCCACGGGTCTTGAGACCACAGTCAGGGTTGACGACGAGGAGGTCGGGAGGAAGAATGGCAAGCATGGCCGCGAGACGGTCCTTGATCTCCTGCTCACTGGGGACACGAGGAGAGTGGATGTCGTAGACACCAGGCCCGATCTGGTTGGAGTAGCCGTAGTGCTTGAAGGTGTTGAGGAGCTTCATGTCGCTCTTCGACGCCTCGATCGAGATGACATCAGCATCCAAGTCCTGGATGGAGGTGAAGATGTCGTCGAAGTCGGAGTAGCAGAAGTGGGAGTGGGTCTGCAGAGCATCGGTGACACCAGCGGTAGCGAGCTTGAAGGAGGAGAGGGCCCAGTCGAGGTAGGCGGGCCAGTCAACCTTGCGGAGAGGTAGACCCTCACGGAGAGCGGGCTCATCGACCTGAACGGCGCTGATGCCACCCTTCTCAAGGTCGATGACCTCGTCACGGAGAGCGAGAGCGAGCTGCTTGGACTGGATCTCACGAGAGACATCGTCACGAGGGAAGGACCAGTTGAGGATGGTGACGGGTCCAGTAAGCATACCCTTCATGGGCTTGCTGGTGAGGCTCTGAGCGTATCTCGACCACTCGACGGTGATGGGACCAGGGCGGCTGACGTCGGAGACGATGATGGGAGGACGAACGTAACGGGAACCGTAGCTCTGGACCCAACCGTTCTGGGTGAAGACGAAGCCGTTGAGGCGCTCACCGAAGTACTGAACCATGTCGTTACGCTCAGGCTCGCCGTGGACGAGGACGTCGAGACCAATCTTCTCCTGGAAAGCAACAACGTTCTGGATCTCCTTCTTGATGAACTCGTTGTACTCCTCCTCAGTGATCTCCTTCTTGTTGAGCTTAGCACGAGCAGTACGGATCTCCTTGGTTTGCTGTGAAACATAAACATGAGAAGTTTGCGATACGCCGTGAATAACTAGAACTTACAGGGAAGGAGCCAATGGTGGTGGTGGGGAACTTGGGGAGGTTGAGCTTCTGCCTCTGGACCTCCTTGCGGATAGCGAAGGGGCTCTTGCGGTTGAGCATGTCGGGAGTGATAGAAGCAACACGCTGCCTAACGGCATCATCAGAGTTGCGCTCGAACTCACGACGCTTGGCGATGGAGACCTTGTTGGCCTCGTAAGCAGCGGTGACCTTGGGGTCCTGAGAACCAGAGAGGACGGCAGCAATGGTAGAAACCTCCTCGGCCTTCTCGAGAGCGAAGGCGAACCAGTCCTTCTGCTCAGGAGTCAACCTGTTCTCAGCAGCAAGAGTAACGGGGGTGTGGAGGAGGGAAGAGGAGGTGGCGGCGATGACACGGTCGGCACCGAGGGCTGAGATAGCCTTCTGGCCGAGCTTGACAGCGGCCTCGATGTCAGTCTTCCAGATGTTACGGCCGTTGACGAGACCGAGGGAGAGGATCAACTGGGTGGGCTTGACAGCGGCCAAAACAGCGTCAAGCTGAGCGGGCTCACGAGCAAGGTCGATGTGGAGACCAGCGACGGGGAGCTGAACGGCGATGTTGACGTTCGAGTCCAGACGACCGTAGTAGGTGGCAACAACGATCTTGGGGGCGACAGGGGCCAACTCGGTGTAGGCAGCCACGAACTCCTTCTCGTAGTTGCTTGCGGAGTCAAGGACAAGGATGGGCTCATCAATCTGGACCCATTCGGCACCAGCAGCCTTGAGCTCGCTCAGGAGTTGCTTGTAGACGGGGAGGAGCTTAGGGAGAAGGGAGATGGGCTGGAAGCCAGCCTTGGCCTCCTTGGCAGCCTTGCCGAGAACGAGGAAAGAGACGGGACCAAGGACCACAGGGCGGGTAGTGATACCGAGCGCCTGAGCCTCCTTGAACTCCTCGACTGCCTTGTTGAAAAGCAGCTTGAACTCGGTCTCCTCAGAGAACTCGGGAACGACGAAGTGGTAGTTGGAGTCGAACCTATCATATTGGTCAGAAAACCTCAAATTACTCGACAATAAAACAATACATACCACTTCTTCATCTCGGAAGCGGGGACATCGACACCATCTGCCTGACGCCCACGGCCCATGGCGAAGTAGATGTCGAGGGGAGAGAGGTTGTGGCCAAGGTAACGCTTGGGAATAGCGTTGAAGGCAGCAGAGTGGTCGAGGACATGATCGTAAAGAGAGAAGTCACCGCTAATGAATAGTGATTAGCGTGTCATTCGTGCCCACGTGTGTGTCAAGGCTTACCTGGGGATGAAGTCCACACCACGCTCCTTCAAGCTGGTCCAGGTCGTCTTCTTGACCTCGGCGGCAACCTTGGTCAACTCATCAGCAGACAACTTGCCCGCCCAGTAAGCCTCGACGGCCTTTTTGATCTCACGGTTTGCACCTACAAGATGCGATTGTCAGAATCTCGACAGCAAGACGATAGCAAGAAGCATGATAGAATACTAACCGATACGGGGGAAACCAAGAACACTGGAGGCAACCATTCTGACGTGTCTGAAGAAAGAGAGGATGGAGGAAGAAAAGAAAGAGGGGTTGGGGATGAGAAAACTGGTACGACGACTGATATACGATATTTTCAGCTACACGTGTATTAGACGCCAGTGTTCTCGATCGATAAAGCGTGTGTCTTGCGTGCTTGCGCTTCTCAGCCAGCGTCGCTCTTCCCTTCATTCGGGCTCCATCCCACTGACTGGGGTATAATAAGCCTCTCGCCGTGGTTGTTGAGTGTGGCCACGTATCGCAGCAGTTTCAGGTTGCGATTAGCTACCGCTGTTCTCTGTGAACTCCCAGTCTCGAAGAGGTCATCGCTGTGAGACCCTTCTGCGAAGTCTGTGAGACTCGCTGTTACGTACTCTCCCATGCACTAACCGGCTTATGCCCATCCAGGCATCGTGGTAATATATGGTCAGCTGTATTGTCATGTACCTGAAGATGAGACTCATCCTCGACAGCCTTCTCTACCACGATTAGTATGTACACACCGTTGATTCTAGATGGATGCAACACATGCTTGCGACATCGCACGTACAATTTTCGTAAGTGCTATGCATCGTTTTACTGCATGTATACTCATCGATAGTACTAGTGACAATCACCTGGCTTGTCAGGATACATGCTGTAGAAGCATTGCAATTATTGAAGACGTGTTCTAATGCGAACTTCTTCAAACCCGAGTCAATCTCTTTATCTAACGTCGGATGCAATACAGCAGTCCTGAAAGTCCCGGCTTCGGTCACCCTTCCGTCGGGTTATAGGCGGGACCAATACTCTGTACGTCCCGCCAGACTCACAACCCCGCCCCCACCGAATTCCGCATGGTTGTGCGGGGTGCACGAGATGTGGGCCGGTTGTCCGTCAGGCAATTATATTCTACACTCGGCACCTCCTGAATTCCATCTGGTGCGCGTTACACTTGAGCTAGAGGTTCTAGGCCAAGTAGATTTTCAAGTGTATGATCCATCCCGACAGAGTGCGGAGTTACCCCGGAGAGTCCATTATAAGGTCGACAAAGGTCGCTCGTTGGCTAGACGGACAGAAGTTTTACTTAACAAGCGGTGCACCCTCCTCTACACCAGACGAATCACACCGTATTCCGGGCTGTCAGTGCCGTCTAGATAAATGACGTTCATTGCGATGCTTGTTCGTAGATTGTCGTATAAAATTTTCACGGAACATGAAGTGACTGAGCCACGGATTCTCTGTACCCTGCTCTGGTAGAGAAGGTCTTCACGGCTGATTTGGGCAGCCAACAGCCTGTATATGGCAGCCACACTATTGCGAATGGTCCTTGGCGAAAGACCATTGGATATTGTGCTCGAAGTCGAGAATACTTGAGTGTGTCGAGACTATGTTATCGGGCAATTGATAATTGGATGACAATTCGACAAGTTCCAACCGTTGGCCGACGATCGTCGAACGGTTCTCCGCTACTCGCAGCGTTCTCCAGGATCATGGGGGCGGCCCTGGACCCCTCTATCCGGTCCGAGCAAAACCGCCGCCCCTCTCACATATATATTCCCCATTCTCACCTGCCTGCTGTCCCAACATCCCCTGTTCTATCCATCTATCACACCCACAATATGTCTAACAACCCCTCCTTTGTTCTCCGTGGTGTCGAGGACGTTGTCTTTGAGGAGAGACCAATTCCCGAAAGTACGTCGCTTCTCCGTTATCTCGCGCGCGCTTGTCTAACGTCGGATCTGGGGTAGTTCTCGACGATGAGGTGCTCGTCGAGGTCAAGAAGACCGGTGAGTGTTGGGTCGTGGTTTGCCGCCTCACACGACCAACCGACTAACTTCATAACCTTCCCAGGTATCTGCGGCTCTGATGTGCGTCAACGCTCGGTCCTGGAAAGACCCTGAACAGTGTATATTCATTCCGCCTTTCTCTCACACAGGTTCACTACCTCCAACATGGTCGTATCGGCGACTTCATTGTGAAGGCTCCCATGGTAGGCAATTTTTTCGACTCCTTTATTCGTTTATCAAACGATCCCGCCATAGGTCCTCGGACATGAGTCCGCCGGTGTCGTATCAAAAGGTAAGATTGACCGGCCTCATCTCATAGGATCTTCGCTGATTTTTCCCCCTGTAGTCGGCAAGAAGATCCACCATGTAAAGCCTGGCGATCGTGTTGCGATGGAGCCAGGTGCAACTTGCCGTGTCTGCGATGCCTGCAAGAGAGGTCGCTACGAGGTACGAACATACAGAACTCATCTCATCAACAACTGATCATTAACGTCGATCTCTCTTTAGCTCTGCCCTGACATCATTTTTGCTGCTACTCCCCCGTACGACGGTACTCTCGCAAGATACTACCGTATTCCCGGTGATCTCACCTACAAGCTCCCCGATAACCTCACTCTCGAGGATGGTGCTATGGTACGCGCTGATCCTCGATTATCTGATAAAACACCATATGCTTAACCGCCTTTGATACAGGCTGAACCCCTCGCAGTCGGCATCCACTCTGTCGCCAACCTTGGAAAGCTACGTGCAAACCAGAAAGTCATCGTCTTCGGTGCTGGACCCGTAGGTCTCCTCTGCATGGCCGTCGCAAAGGCCCTCGGCGCCGCTCGTGTCATCGCCGTCGACATCGTCCCAAGCAGACTCGAATTCGCCAAGTCTTACGCCGCCACCGACGTCTACCTCCCACCCAAGCCTCTGGAGGGCGAGACCAAGCTGCAGTACTCTGCTAGGAATGCTGAGACCTTGAAGAAGCAACTCGACATTGAGGAGAGAGGACACAAGGCCATCGACCTCGTTGTTGACGCTTCTGGTGCAGAAGTCTCGATCCAGACCGGTATCCTCATCGCCAAACACGGTGGTACCTATGTCCAAGTCGGTATGGGCGCACCTGAAATCCAGATCCCCATCACTACTCTCCTCGTTAAGGAGGTCAGCTTCACTGGCTCCTTCCGTTACGGAGTAAGTCCCGTCTCTTCGTTTTCCCCTGATATACATTGGGCTGACGATTGAACACACTAGCCTGGCGACTACGAGCTCGGCATTGCATTGGCTGCCCAGGGCAAGATCGACCTCAAGCCTCTAGTCACCCACAGATTCACCTTCGACCAGGCCAAGGAGGCCTTCGAGACCAACAGGGCTGGCAAGAGCCCCGACGGCAAGGCTGTCATCAAGGCCATCATCTCTGGACCGGACGTCTCTGTCGACGACTACTAGACTCCTCCCTTACCTCCGAATATTAGGACCTTCCGAGATCCCGAACGCAAAGCGAAATCTAATGTGTAATGTACGAAGTAGAGAAAAGTAGTAGATCGAAACTTCTCAAGACGGACGAGTAGGCCGTGAAGTAGTTTGCCTGCGGGTTGATGGTGTAGAAAAGCACGTTAACGGGACTTTTGTAGTTGTTTCTTCTGCCAGTCAAAGTATAAAATGTACTACTATTTTTTGCGTCGCATCTTGATTGAAGACTCCGCAGCCATTGTGATCGTTTTGACAGGTGGAGCTATACAAGTCTTCCCTACACTCTCTTCGCCAATCACGTAAGTCTGACCATTGAATATTATAATTCGAGTCTGGCTATAGCTATAAAGTAAGTCAACCATACTCACTAGCACACCGTGGTCCTTTGCCGACTGAGCATTTTCAGCTTTCTGTCTCTCTGATGTCTTCCCCAACTTCTCGCCAGCTAGACTCAGAGTGGGTCATGGTCGATCCCGCTTCCACCCCCTCTTCGGACACATCGCACGTTCTTACTCCAGAACAAACGGACACTATTCACAACATGCTGAAGCACTGGAGAGACGATACATGGAAGCTCGAGTGGAAAAAGATGTTCCCAGGCTACGCACCGTGTAATCTCGTCCCTGACGAAGATCTCGAGAGCATCACGAAGAATATACTCGATGTACACACAGTGGACGACCTGCGAGAGCTCACACATATTGTGTACTGGAGTATCATTACTCCGTCGTTGTGCGAGGCTATCGTGGCTATCAAGTTAGCTGTTGTTGGGAAGGCAGATCTGGAATTGAAAGACGCAGAGGACGAGGATGAGCACATTGGTGGCAGGGAGCCGTAGATAATAACCTGTTGAATGCGGTTGAACTCTCTCCGAGCACTATAGAATACTGTAGCCTGAGTAGTTACGGTTGACCCTTTCTCGCAGACGTGGTAAGATCATGGCCTCTACGCATTGGAGATCAGTAATTGCGGAAGGTGGAAGTTCACCATCATAGTAAGGTGAGGTACACGTGTGTAGCACAGTGTAGCGCAGTAAGACGGTTCTGATTCCGTAGCAGTCTTGGTAGCCACGAAGCGAGGGAGTTATGCCATTCAGGGAACACGACGAATGAACGTTGCTCGTGACATCGAATGACGTCGATAAGGAAGGCTCAAGTACCGGACAGTGTGGCCGTGCTCTATGTTGATTGACGAGGTGCGTTGTCAGTCCATGGCGCAGAGTAGTCTTGGTCCGAACGTACTTCAACAACCCGGAGGATGGCAGAAAGGGTTTTTTGGTTTGCGTACCAGCCTCATTCCACGATCATACCAATGGTCCGTGGATCATGGATTTCCTCCACTACAGTATAGATGCGCATCGCCTTCACTGCACTCTTCTGACCGACAAGGCGCTGCACGCTGTGTGCCAGTGAGTACGTTCCTGATTTGCTCCACTAGCACAACACGGAAGGACTCACAGGAGCTAGTTGACCGATCAAGCAGCATCTACGAATATACAAACGGACAAATTACACGCCCGAACTCCAAGTCATTGGCTCGCGATTGTCAATTGTATTCGGGTGCGCCACGGATATTTGGCTGCATGCTCCGAAGGATGCAGAGGGATCACTGTACAGCAGGTTTATGCTCCGAGGGTAGTTGTGAGCGCTGATTACACCTAGTGAGTCGTCATTCAGTACTCAGTACTCAGACCAGCTGTGCTATATTCCTTGACGTCGGTCGGCACAGCCTGTGGAGCCTCAGAAACGGAGACTTTCCAAGGTCCAGCTGATCACTTGCCGTGTATGTCATGACGAGTGTCGGAGCGCTCGACGGAACGGCTATGCGTCGGCCGTTCAAGGTTTGCGAATGCAGCGTAGTTCGAGCTGCGCGTAGCTGTGGCCTAGAAAGTTTGAGCGGGCGCCGAAAGGGATGTGGACTGTTGACTGTACGCCACGTTATTAGGATTATGAAGCACAGATCTAGTCACCGTGGATGGGTAAACGACAAACCATGAAACAAGCTGCGCAGACTGGTCGTCCAGCCGCGCCCTACAGGGAATGCTGACGTGTGGCCACTGTGATGCACAGGAGCTGTGGCCAGGCCTGTGATACAACAGAGTTCAACCTTTTGGAAATAAGACTCAAGGTATAGTGAGCGAGAGATATTAGCAACACGAGGACATACGTAAGACCCATCCTTCGCGGAAAGCTAAGAATCCCGATAGACTCAGACTCGGAGGGTGATGATGGGTTAGTGTTTGTTACGATGTTTGGTAATGAGGGATCTGCGCGCTGACTTAGGCACATCTCATGTAAAGTCTTCCAGAAATCTACAAACGCTGTAGATTTCTGTATATCAACCAAGGACATGGCGTTGATAGTGATACACGAGGAGAGGGACGCACCACCGTTAGGCATATGTGGAATTGCGGTACGTGTAGATGTTACACGTACAACGAACCCCGAAGAATGTTAATGCATCATGGATATCTATGAGTTTGTGATTAGAAGCCTGTTCAGACTGCGTACGCGGGAAAAAATAGATAGTCGTTACTGACCTGTTTAGTCGGCTATACGTACTTCGTTCCGTGTACTTCATAGCGGGCTTCCACTATTGAAGTCAAACGCACTACAGCGGATGGTTGAATCTAATGGTGCAGCGTGAACGCCTTTGGTCGGAATGTGGCGGTGGAGGCTCTGTGTTTACAGACGCTGTATAGATCCAGGGGCAAAGATTCCGAGTAGGAATCAATGTACGGGACCGTGCCAATACTGCGAAGTGAGATCGAGAATAGAGTTTAGGAGCATTACCTTAACGTATTGGGCAGCTGTAAGGCCACAGCTGATACATCCATTCAACAGATCTCTAGAAAAGATCGCGAAGTCTATGCAGAGTGGACAGATAGTTACGTGACGTGAGTATCTTCTACGTGTGGCCAGGGCTAGCCTGCTGTTGAATTATGGGTGGTATTTGATTAGATAGCGAAAGGAGTGAGCGACGACCCTTTCCTACTGCTTACTCGCCTAGTTATCTCCATGGCTTGAAATTTGGAGTGTGTGGCAATCGGACTCTTCTCGTTGCGTGAGACGCGAGAGATGCTAAGCTGGAGAAGGCAACCGGGGTTATCGCAAACGGTTGCATGAAAAGATTGGCTTCGAACTTTGTTCTGCGTGTCCTGGTGTGTGTGTGAAGAGCACTTGAGTAAACGCCGTGTATCGAGGTCAACTCTGACGCCACCACCCTGCTGGAGAGGAATGCCAGCATTAGTGGGGACAAGTCGTCGTTCGTTATTGATTCAACGATCGAGTGTGTTGGGGCCAACAAGCATGTGTTACCTTCGGAACGAACTAGCGAGGAAGGAGGCAGTTAACGACGTCGCTGTTGCCACTGTAATGAACACCTTCATTCCAGAGGCGCCCATTACATGTTTACTTGGTGCATCATTACCATCCTCGTGTATTTCCTGCGCAGTCGGGATGTTTCTCTAGTTGATGTTCTCAAGCATAGTAGCTCACCTGAGGCGTCACGAGCAATCTTCAGGAAAATCGTGGCAGTATAGTCTGCGCAGATTGTGGTCTGTTCTGGCAGAGTTCATGTCGGTGCAGTGAAAACACGCCTTCTTGTCGCCGCGAGGCGGTTACAGAAGTGTGCAAAACATACGGGTGAGCGCAGTTAGGGAGCACAATGACCCGGCGACAGCCTCTGTGCGACGTCTGGTTGAACTTTACGCGCTACCGGTACGAAAACGAATTGCAAGTGGGTTTGGAGTTGTGGGTGCATTGGGCCACATCATGCACGAGGTAGCCTCGGGGCAAGCTGGTGCATCAATGGGGGTGAAAAGAGCAACACGAGGTTCCAGGAGGCCAATAGGATATCCGAGTACCACAGAGGATGACTCGACGCCTGAATTTGCTGTTGGCGGTGTTGTTGAGAGCTGTGATACCGTGAAGGGTGATTATAAAGAGAGCGCACGTCGGGCCGCTGAATCGGGATCGGCATCTAGAGGACGGATCAAGAAGAAGCGCCCCTATTCTTTGTGCCTAAAGACGATAAAACGAGGGGAGTCTCAGATGACGAACATCACACTTCCTCCTCCACCCGCCCATTAACAATATGCCACTCTACTCCCAGTCTGCAAACTATAACTACCAGACCCCTTATTATAACCACCACTCCTCGTCCCCCTACTCCGCCCAAGCTTACTACTCTTCTCCCCCATCACACTCAGCAATGCCGACCTACCAAATCGAAACCCGACGTTCATCGTCTCGCTCGGGATCCAGGCATACCCCACCAGTGATCTTCCAGACCCCCAGTGGTCACCAGTATTACCCTACCTCGCGCGATTACGCGTACAGCGACGGCGGTCACGGTAGACGTAGAAGAGCGAGCAGTGTTGGCCATGGTGGACACTACTCCACCGCGTACTATCCTCCACCCGCTCGTTCGTCGAGAAGTGGCAGAGACGGGCATTCACCGAGGGAGTACACAGTCTCCTCGTCTGGTCGTCGCCGATCGCACTCCCAAACGCGTCCTGTTTACTATGAAACCCCGCACCACCACCATAGTGGTAGCAGGCGACCCAGTGTCTCATACGTACGTGCCCACTAACTTCTTCTTTCCGAGATTTTCCTAACGTCTTTACTTCATCAATAGAGCGACTCTGGACACCACCATTCTCACACACACTCTCGGCCGCGTCGTCATTCCGAGTCCCTCGGCGATAAGTTCCGTCGCTGGTTCGGAGGAGGCCACAGTCACCATGACTCTGGCAAGTTCGAGTATGTCGACGCTCGAACCGGTCGACCCGTCGATAAGTCTGGAAGACCCATCTACCGCGTTTGATTAACGCGGGTCCATGTGGCATGCCGGACATGTTCCTTCAATTGAAGTGCTATCTTGAACTGGATTCGTGTGGCCTTTCCTCTTTTCATCTTTTCGGTCACTCTTCCCATATACCTTATGCATATCTTCATCGCTCTGCTTCCGGGCTCCGCAATGTATGCGTTCCTGTCTAGCGTTCCATTCCTTCTGCATTCTTGCTCTCGATGCTTCCAGGTGTTGTAGAATATATGTACGGACACCTTGAAGTCAACTGTACTTGTATCGTAGTTGTATCGTCGTAATTGTGGCAGCCGGACATTGAATTAATGATGCTGCTTGTCTTTTTACTCTGATGTTTGTCGCTACTAATTCGTTGGGAGTGAGTTACCGTGCCTTGGTACACCCATCACCACTGTGGCTGGCAACTTGAATCTCTGGCAATCGCAATGCCGTCACAGGGACAAACCCTAACCTCGATTGCGGACCGGTGTTCCAGCAGCTGTTCCAACGGGCAATGCCGATTAAGGCTTTGATTGCCTAGCGCCCAATTCCTTTCACTTGAACTTCGACTGCCAGGGTTGGAAAGCAAGAGCTGCGTGTGCTTAATTTTACGGCCTCAAGAACAGTAATAGACTGCTCTTGTGGCCGTGCAATTTGACGACGCGCAGTACTCTTCTGAAGGCCTGGACACAGTACGTACAGACTTCATCCGCTCAACATAAGGTACTCATAATCATGACATGTTTGCAGGCCTCGGGCGCACGCATCACGGGCTCCATAGCGTCGAACAGCCTTGTTTCCCAGGAGGATTTGCTCGCTTCTAGCTCGTCGTACTGTGCATATGTCTGCCCGATGATGCAGAACGAGGCGTGCGCTCCTGTCTACATCACTCGCACGGCCGAGACGACTTCTCTCGTCGTGATGCGCCTATACCGGCAGTCCCAGTTTGCTGTGCGCACAGGCAATTATCCGTAAGTTGCTAGACAGCTCGATCCGGGCGTCGTGATGCATCCCTGACATTGTTCCACTCCTCCCTACAGACGATCACACCAAAGCCCGTTTAGCCGTCCCAGGCGCCGACAATCCACAATGCCACTGAGGCGTATAACCCTGGCGCGCAGGCCGCGAACCAATCGCGAGCCTTGCAGAGGCCTCCAGACACCTCTACTTGCCTTTTAGCCGATGATTAACTGGCGTGGAACATCCGACACCGAGGGAGGAGAGTATATAAGATGTGCGCCCCGCCGTAGTTGAATGGTGAGGCCCTTCTTCGATCCATCTTCCTTCCCTCACTAGTCTATATTCTTTCTTCTTGTTATAAATTCTTATAACTTCGCCTCTAGTATCTTTAATACAGCCTCAGCCTCATAACCAATCAACATGGTTGGCGACCCAAGCAGACGATGGTCCTCCAGAATATCCATCGAATCGCGCCAAGTTTCCACCGATGCACGACGAGTCTCGATAGACTCCCGGCGGTTCTCGCACCAGCCGGACCCACGACGACTCTCTGCAAGTTACGCCCTCCGCGCGATGGCTAACCAGCCTCTCAACTCGCCATTCTACGCCAATCAGTACAACGTCTCCCTTACGCCCGCGCCTGTCGATCTCGATGTCGAGGAGGCCATGGAACCGAAGCCGCGAGGGTTCAGACGAGAGTCTTCGATATCGATGCCCACACCGGTACATCTACACGATGGACATTCCCCTGGCGAGAAGTCCCCCGGATTGGTTCCGGAGGACTCGGAGCTCACACTCCAGGAGGAGAAGGATCTGGCGTACTTTGTGGGAACTTTGGACGAGGATGAGGACCCAAAGAACTTCTCGTTCCTGAGGAAGTGTCTCATCGTGTTCGTGGTCAGTTCGGGTGCCTTGTGCAGTACTTGTGCTTCGTCTATGGTGCGTAGATGGCCCGAATTTCTTTCTAGGAAGTCACTAATTCGCTTCCAATGTGTAGGCGTCCTTCGCAGAGCCAGGAACTGTGCGCTCGCTTCATGTGCCAAAGGAAGTGTCCATTCTCGGTGTATCAACATACGTTATCGGTTTGGGTACGTCGCAATCCTTATTCGATATGGTAACTTTGATAACTCATTCGGGTTTGAATAGCAATCGGTCCCCTCCTCGTTGGCCCTCTCTCCGAAATTTACGGTCGCAGACTAATTTATGTCATCTCCTACTTTTTCTTCTTCGCCTTCTCGTTCCCCGTGGCATTCACGCCCGACATCGGTAAGTTGGTCGTGCATAAAGAAGGCAATATCGACCGCTCATGATATTTTTTACTGGACACAGAGGTCTTCTTAATCTTCAGGTTCCTCACCGGTTTCTTCAGTTCTGCATTCTTGAGTGTCGCGGGTGGTACCGTCAGTGACATATTTACGCCGGCGAAGACAGCTATGTGCGTTATTCTTTGTCTTGTTTCTTTAATTTCGTGGCTCATACATTGCTGGGTTGGCAGTCCGATGGCGATGTATACTCTGGCGCCCTTTATTGGTCCTGCGCTCGGCCCTCTTCTGTCCGGGTGAGTAGTTTGCCAATTAGCGTGAACGATGAAGACGCTGATCGTGTTGCAGATTTATCAATCAGAATACGGACTGGAGATGGACATACCGAGTACTCATTGTTTGGGTTTTCGTGGAATGGATCATGATTCTTGTCGTATGTCTCAATCATCCCTTGCTAGTCTTATCCCATCCTAATTCATTTCTTAGGGTGTTCCGGAGACCTATCCGCCAGTCTTGATGAAATCCAAGGCTAAGACGTCAGTCCTTCATCTCGAGACGTATTCGCAGATATACTGACAACTCATTCAATCCAGATTGAGGAAGAAGACCAAGGATCCTCGCTACTACGCATCCCTGGAAAGACGTGAGGGCACACTTATGCAGGCTATCATGATCAGTTGCTACCGGCCATTCGGTAAGTATCTTGATATCAACGTCTATATCGCGAGATACTAACCCAAGAATTCAAGAGCTCTTGCTTCTCGACAGAATGAACCTTGCGCTCGACATGTGGTGTGCCATCATGTTCGGTATCCTCTACTTGACATTCCAAGCCTTCCCCGTCATCTTCGGCAAGCATGGTTTCTCCATCCAACAGATTGGCATGTCTTTCCTTGGCATTGGCACGGGCATGCTTATCGGAATGGTCGTCAACATCTACTTGATCATGTGTGTACTTTTCTCACTCCATTCGATTTGCCACTCATAACTTCGTACGTTCAATTTAGTTACACCGTGAAGAAAGCAGCTGGCAGACCCATCGCTCCCGAAGAGTGCCTACTCCCGAGTAAAGTGGGTGCCGTCATAGTCCCTGCTAGCATGTTCTGGCTGGCGTTCACCACGTACCCCTCAATTCCCTGGATCGTGCCTATTCTTGCATCAACTGGCTTCGGAGCGGGCTTCATTCTCTGCTTCAGCGGCACCTTCACGTATCTCGTTGTCGCCTATCGTCCAATGGCCGCGTCAGCTATGTCTGCCAACGCCTTCGCACGATCGTCCTTTGCCGCAGCCTTCCCACTATTCGCCGGTCAAATGTACCAGAAACTGGGAACAGTGGGTGCTACCGCCCTTCTGGCTGGTATCATGACACTCTGTGCACCATTGCCGTTCGTCTTCGGCTATATGGGCGCAAGACTACGGGCAAAGTCACCGTTCGCATTGCACTGATATGTCTGTCTGTCGTTCATGGACGGGAAACCCCATACATACACTCTCATTTGTACTACTAGAGACATTCTGCTTCGTGTTTAGATTACTTATCCTATACGAGCGACTACCGGCGCCGTTGTAATAGCAATTGCATTTATATATTCCATAACATTCTATAACAAACCGCTGGTAGGGTATGACAATTACGAGGTCAGCACTGCAGCCACGTTTACGGTAAGCATCGTACGAGTACATGGCCAACACGGCAGCAACGCCGGTGGTAATTGTAGGGTAAGGACGCCTAGGGCGATACAACATAGCCAATAACGTTACGAAGACGGAGAAGGACGAAAACTGAAGCATGAAAAGACGAATATATGGTATGATTAACGGCTGACAATAGTGAATCACTTCTATGCCGTCATTAATAGAATTCGAAAAAGAGCTGGAGAGATTCTAGGAAACTATGGGGGTTCTTCAGGCAAAGGAGTGCGACGCCACACGAGCGGATTGAGCAGCGGTCTGCCAGAGCTGGACTTGATTCATAATCTGTTGAACGACAGCGATGACTTCTGCGCGTGCTCGCACTTGTTCGGGATTATCCTTGGTGCCCTCCCAGAGAACGGCGACACTGACTTCAACCTACGAAGGGTGTTAAGCGTACGAAACGCAAAGTGAAACATAAAGCTGACCTTCTCTGCTAAAGCTTGCAGTGCTTCACCGAGAGCCTTCCCAACAGCTTCGGCAGCCTCGGCCAGCCTTCCAAGGATAACGTCTGCGGCATCATCGAACATTTCGTTCTTGATGTCATTGACAATTTGGTGGAACACGGCCTAATCTCTCGAGTGAGCAGGCGCGGCGGCTAGAGTAATATAAGCTTACCTTCTGTCGAGCGACACTTCCCCTACCTCGCTCTTGCATAGCTGCCTCGTAGCCGTCGAAGAGCTGGTTCTGGACGTGGGGGGCGAGACACCTAGACACCTCCTTCTGCTGCGTGTTGATAGTATCCTTGACAACATCGATTGTCTTCTGCAAAGCGACACGCGCCTCGTCCAGGGCCAGCTCGCCTTGAACGCGAACGCGATCCTTAAGCCCAGGCGCGGCAGAGTCCTCGATTTCCTTCATCAACTTGGCAATGGCGTCGTTCGTGGCCTTCTCAAACCCGCCGAAAAGATCGGCTTCGAACACTTGGGACCAGGTACTTGCGATCTGGCGGGTGAAAGGATTACTGAGCTCGACGTTGAGGTCCTGGCGCCAAGATCCATGACGGCGAAGTGCTAGATATACGCTGAGGAACAGATTACACATCTACGGAGGTTGTGACTTACTGGCTCTGTACGTCGCCCAATGCATTGATGCCGCAAAGTTGTCTGAGGTTTCAACTGCAGCCGAAGCAGCCTAAAGACACGTCAATATAAAATATGACTAGTGAGCAAGTATAGTTTCGCGTACGTTAGTAGCCCCAATGCGACATTTCTCCGCCAGGCCATCTTGGAATTTCTTCTTCAACTCATCCACGCAGTCTTCGACAACGTCGGCGAAGTCCTACAAAATGTCATATCAATAATTGACCTAACCGCCTGCAGAAGAGTACATACTCGGACAAGGCGTGGCGTCACGCCAACGAGTTCACCGTATCGATCGACTTTAGGTTCCTTGCGAGTAGTGCTATTCAAGGAATACAAACCACCATGACTTCCAAGTGGATCAGCCAGCATAGCAAGCCCAGGCAGGTCAAGGAGATCATCAGAGCTGGCCCATCCCGCGCCGAATATATCGCCATCCGAGGCATCGTCGGGAATGCTCGACTCCCAAGCCTCTTTGAGAGCCTCGCGGTCTGCTTGTGTGACGTCTGCGCTACCTTCCAGGTACACTTTGACGGAATTAGCGAAGGTTCGCAGGTGCGTCAAGAAGTTCCTGGCTGCCCGTTCTCTGGACGCAACAGTCAGGTGATGGCACCAGTCCTGTAAGGCAGGGACACCTGTGTCCTCGACTTTCGAGAAACATGTAGGGTCTCCGTCTCCTTGCACTTGTCCTTTGAGACGCACATAATCCCGGGAAGAACAAGTGAAAACGGGAAGATTGATCGCATTATAATCTACAGAGACACATAAGCTGCATTAATGATAGTAAGGAAACTGTACACGTACCACGAATGTCGACGGTGGGGTCGAAGTTGTCAGGATCCCTTTGCTCAGCAGCAGCATCTGTATAATCTCATGAGACCTCATTTACTGGCCGAAAACAAAGGAACTCACCGTCCAAATCCTTGAGACCCACACGGAAGTCCTCCTTGAGTACATCCCGAGAGAACTAATCCAATACCTTATCAGCATCGTTGCGTGACAGCAGACAACACTATTATTACCTCAGAGCGTTTGAGAGAGCAAAACGCATTCTTCTCCCTTTGAGCCTTGACCTGTCTCTTCTTCAACGCAGCGATAGCATCCGAGGCTTCCTTCCTAAGTCGACGATACTCCGAGAGGTCGATCCTGCCTTGCTTGATATTATCCTGAACCTCCTTGATCTTCGCCTGCAGAGACTCTTCAGTGACATCTTCCTCCATAACATCTTCATCCTCCGACTCTTCCTCTGACGACGAAGACTCGGGGTCGCTGCCAGGACCTGAACTACGCCCGTGCTCGCTCTCTGAATCCGAAAACACCAGCTCCTCGTCCTCGTCATCATCGATGAAATCGTCGTCGCCGCCGCTCTTGCGACGCTTAGAAGCCTTGGCTCTACTGCTGTTGCTCTTTCGCTTCTTACCGCGCGGTGATTCGTCCTTATCCGAGTCTGAATCAGAGCCCTCGATGTCGTCGTCGCTGGTCGCCTGAGTCTTCTTCTTGGCAGTCAGTTTCGGTACGAACGTCTCTCCGTTCCGCAAAGCCTTGAGATGTTCTTCGTATTCAGCCAGCTGAGGACGAAGTTGCTTGAGGACCTGATCGGTGGCTACACACGAACGGAGTGTCAGGTGTAACATTTGGCGTTGTTAGAATGTGGAGGTACCTTTCGCATTGGCTTCTGCTTCTGCTTTCTTCTCCTTCCAATCCTCTGTCTCCACGTTACAGGTGTCAATTTCATCCTCGATCTTCTGGAGCTCGGGATCATCCTCTAACCGTAACGCGCGAATTACTTCAGAGCAAGAGATGTCGTCGCATTTGGTGGCTTCATGGAGGAGCGACATGAGTGGTATGTATATCCAACTCCGCGTATGGCTTACCAATGAAGGTGATGGCGTTATCATCGTAACTAATGGGAAGAGTATTAAGCAAGGAATTCAGGAGGTCAGTAAGAGCTACTTACTTTCCGTCTAGTAAATGTGACGTTCGCAAGTCGTGAGCTTCACGTTACGAGTGAGCGACAGTAATTTATTCTTACCCACTACAAAATAGTCAGTTCTCTATGAACCTTGAGAAGATATATGCGTACTTACTCATCAGCTGCATCTTGAAAGCGTCACCCATAAGATCTATAAACCATTATGTAAGACGATGAATACTCAAAGCAGAATATATGCTCTTACCTCGCGCGGTCTTGTCATCGACAGCCCTAGTGATAGGCGCAAGGATCCAAATGCAATCACACTTCTTCATATAATCCTTGGCAATGTTGTTACGAGCAGCATTGGCGTCCGCAACACCAGGCAGGTCAACGAGAATAGCACCAGTCGAGAGTGCCTTCGCATTGCACTTCACCTGAACCTGTCGAATGAGGGGCCAATATGCGGGGCCGTCGGGGTCGTCTTCCGGTCTGGCGGCGGACTTGGTTCCCTGGCCAGCCCCAATCCCAAGGGATGCATTCTTACTCTTGTTCTGCTCGCGCATCTTCTCGATGAGACTCTTGCCCTTCTGCTTCTCTTTCTTCTCTTTCTCCTTCGCCTTGTCCTTCTTAGACTTCTCGCCGCGCTTTTGATCCTTTGAATCAATGTACTTGCCAATCTCCTTGGCGAACGCCTTGGAGTCGTTTGCCACAATATGCTTGGTCGTTCCAAGAATGCGAGCAACATCTGGACGAATTAAGTAACAGGCATACTATCAGGATGAATGGCAGACGTACTCTGGTCGAGCGCGATAATCTGGTCGACAGACATCCTAATGAGCTGCTCTGGAGAGACTGCGGGATAGACGGCGTGGACCTGTCATACAGATAAGCCAAGCGATAGAAACATATATTAGGAATTCACTTACTTTTTGCCAAGCTACACCTGCGTCAGAGCGCAAGTCTGTGCTTCTCTTGAGATTCCCGTCCTCGTCGACAAGGTCATCGAGAAGCACTGTGAGTTCCTGGCGCCACTCCGCTTCGGACAAAAACGAAACGTCGCCCTCAATTGTCTTCTTCGAGTGATGAGCAATTTCTGTGACCACGGCGGTGCAAGCTATAATATTGGTTCAGTATCAGAGACACTGTACAACCTGTAGCTAAGAGAACTGACCTCGCATCCCAGAAGTCGGTACAATGTTATCTTGAGAGACGTCCATTAGCTGAATAAGATCCACGAAGCCTCGAAACTGCTCACCATCCAGTATAGCGTTTAAAATGGAAGATTTGCCGGCTCCAGTCGCTGAATACGCGCATGAGTAGCTATACGATACACGACAAGTAGCATATACTCACCACCACAGACGGCTATCATAGTGGTAGGTGCGCCCTGGTTCTGAAGGCTATCCATCATAAACAGTGAGATGCTGCAGTAACATAAATTTCGATGGACCTACCTTTCGATTTCGCGCAGCCAAACCTCCTCGCGCAACTTTCCTAGCTTTAGCTTCTCCCGAATATTAGTCTTCAAGGTCTTGACCATCGCTGTGCCTTCTTTCAGAGCATCCTCGGGCTGATACACAATCTGTTCTGTGTGTTGATACACAGTGTACAGTGGTTTCTTAACTTCCGCTGAATTCAAGAACGCGTTCGAAGATATCGACGCGCCAGCCATGTCGACACCGTCGCGCTTAGCGACAGCCGAGGGCACATTGTTTACAGTGTTGAGTGTAGATGACCCAGAGGCATATGAAGGAACAGGAAGCCCTCTATCAATAAACTACGACGCGTTCATGGAACAAGCTAATTAGACACAACGTTCTTTGTTACATTGATGAATCACATACCACGCGCGCAGCATCAGTCACTTCAGATTTGACAGGCACTCTTTCATCAGCAATTGCCCCCGGGAGACCCTGAGAGCTTCCCAGCGGATATATGCGCGACTCTTGAGGTTCCGGCTTGATAAAGGGCGTCATCTGAGAACAAAGGACGCGGTTTAGGAGGTGTGGGGTGGCAGTCGAGGACGTGCTGGCAACTTACGCCTGGTCGCCCTGCGCTCAGGTTTTCCTTGATATCCATACAACTTGGAAGCCAACTAAACTTCTGTTTTTAACGGACGCGAATGAGGGAGAGAATGTTTGAGCTGGATTCTAGCGGGGATATTTAAAGGGGCGGAAGGTAAGATTGGCCCTGGCGCTAAATGTATATATGAGACACGGTCGGTCACAAGGGTAACTACGCGTTATTGTCACGCCGCTCGGCAATATATTCACGCTTGGCCCGAGCCAATGAGCTTAGTGCTTGGCCGTCATGGCCAACGAGCTAATCCAATCTCCCTTCAAGCTATGTTATGGCCTTACTACGATACCCATAGACTTCTATGGTTCTTATAAACACCCTAGTTGTGGGCGTATCGAATGAACGTATACACCGGGGACGGCGCATGGAATATTTCTATACAGTAATCTATATGCACAAGTTTCAATTGTACTCAAAAGCTACGTGTTCAGAGATTATCATATACATACGCTATCATCATAACTTCTGTGGCTTCCAATGTCCATGCAATCTCCTAGCGACGCCATCCTCCACCTGCGCCAAAGTCGGCAACCTAAGAAGCCCAGCCGTTGGATCATCTTGAACTGAGTCCGCAGGCGAGTAACCGCGAAGATACGCCTGCCCGTGGAGGAACGACTCCATTCCTGAGACGCTTGCTTCGTCGAGCAGTAGAGGCTCATCGTATGCGATAGCCGAGGATGGTGCTCCAGTATCGTCGTCATCAGGCGTCGCATCAGGATAACCGTATGGATTGGAGTACACATCGCAGTCAGTTTCACGACAACCCATCGCCTCGTCGTAAGCCATCGCGTAGTCGGACCCATAGAGATAGCCTTCCTCGTAGCCAGTATCGTCACAAGTGGGAGTAAGCACCTCAGGTAGACCATCTGTCAGCCTCGATTCTTGGCTGTACTCGAAGACCATGTTGTCACCGAATTCTTCGTCTTCTATCCACGATGAGCAATAGTGACCAGCTTCGTAGCTATAGTAGGCAGAGTCTTGAGGAAGGTCCCACGGGTCGCCAACAGTCGTAGGAGAGGCTGTGTACGAGTGAGTTGCCGCCAAGAAGCGAGGATCCCCGAGGTTACTACTAGAATACAAGCTATCTTGGTCATCTTGCAAAATACTAGATGGACGAGTATCAAGGTAGTCTTGGGCGTTGAACGGATCGGCAGTAGCACAGATCGGCGAGTCACAAGTCAGCACACTGTCGGGGTGTTGAGGAGTATCTTGTTCGTCAAACTCGGCTTGATGCATCTGTACGTCAGCGCAAGGTCCCGTATCTTCGTAGTCCAAGGATAAAGGTTCGACATCGTCACCGTCTGGAGAGCTGACTGGAGCGGTATTCTTGAAATATTTAGAACGAGAGACAGGCAGTTGCATGTTCCGAGGATCACCCAAGAGTGGCATAGCCTGAGAAGCTGAGTGCGACGGGCAGAGAGACGAGCTAGATTGAGCGTCCAGCACAAATTCTTTCCCTTTTTCCTGCTCGGTATTTGACGGCGGATCACGAGAGGGTTGTTTGGAGCGAGCTACCATGTTAGAAGTGCGAGTGGCGACGCTAGAGGGTGCGCCGTTCCATCTTGTCGCTTGTATGTTAAGAACCAGGGTGTTGTTGTGTCGGGAAGAGTTTGAAGATAACCTAGATGCATCTTTCTCCGGTTCTCCTGGTTCTTTGGTGGGCTCCTTCACAAGCGATTCGATGTCCCAGATCACAGATTCCTTCTCTACAGGTTCAGATTCATGATCGGCGTCAACGCTCTTTGAGGGACTAGGAGTTGCAGTCTTCTTGCGCTTTGAGCTCTTCGAGTAGTTACAAATCTTAATTTTTCCTGTTTTCTTCGGGGGCGTGTTGCTTTGAACGTCGGAAGGCTCCCGTTTCCGCTTCTTCTGCCTTGGTAGCTCGGTGTCACTCGATGTGACGCTCGAGCTTTCGCTGTGTACTGGGGACTTAGACTTGTCGCGAGAAGATGCATGCTTTCGTTTGTTCAGGAATTGCGATTCAGTCCAGATGTGAGGGAGAGATTCTAAATAGCCTTCAGAGGGAATATGAGCATCATAAGCCGGGTCACCTTACTAGATTTGGGCAAAGTGGTCTTCGAAGAAACGCCTGTCTTTGCGGATGCCTTTCCTTTTGTGAATACTCCTAGGCTCGGCTTCATCTATATACACGACTGTAAGTTCGTGTTCGGATCACTTCTAGCACGGCGTTCGCGCTCACCGTCAATCGCATAGCGCCAACGTTGGTAGCAGTGAATCCGTGCATGAGAGCGAGCCCCGCGGAGATATCGCCTTTTCTCGCTTTCTTCGTCTTCGTCGCCGTCTTTCCCTTCTTCGGCTTGTCTTCGCTGTCCTTCGTCATATCTTCGCCATCACTTTCTTTAGGCGCGATTATGGCCTTCTTCGTACGGCGTCGTTCTCGTCGTCCGGCAAGAACTGCCGCATGTTAGTATTTGTTGTTCGCGGAAGTTTCGGAAAGAGACAGACTGACGTTCAATTCTCTCAGGGTCCTCAGGTTCTTTGCCCTTACCGGAGGCTCCACGTGCGTTCTGCTTTACGGCTACGAAGTCATCTAGAGTGACCTTGCGCGAGTTCTGTCGCGCGGGAGGAAGTTTCTTATCGCTCGTACTGGTATGACGAGGCTGAGTACGCTGAGTTTTCAGAGTCTCCTCACCCTTCTTGCGGCTGTCCTTCTTCTTCCTGGAGAGTACAGGTGAACGCTGAGGGGGGCGTTCCTTGCTCGCATCTATCTTCTCGGGCGCCCTAGCCTTCAGAATTGGGGTACCAAAGCCAGTCTGTTCACTGACGCGAGTTGTCTTCTCCTTCCTAGCCTCATCGCCGCCCTCCTTACTCCAAGCAGCACGTCCTTCCTCTTCATAGGATTTGCGATATGTGCGTTGCGTGCGGACGTAAGTCTCGATGAACTGAGCTTTATCGAATTTCGCGCGGTCTGAGATGGACTTGAGGTTGGTCGTAGTGAGAGTCGCTGAAGTAGTCTGAGGTTGCTTGGATGTGTCCTTCATGGCCGTGACTTCAGTCGTTTGTCACGGATCTTCATTGGCAGGGCGGCGAGTAACGCGGATATAGGTGTCTTGGTGGCCACTGTATAAGTGACGGGATCCGTCTATGTCACATCCATCATGCTAAGTGTGACGCGTTACAGTCCTTAAGCGGCAAGAACCTGGTTTGTGGCGTCGATTGTAACCGCGATTACGAGCGCTGGTGCTGAGTATCAACTCGAACTTGAAGTTCACGTTTAGGCCGCCAGCTTGAACCGCGTTCCAGTCGACGGCCAAAAGATCAAATGAACAAACCATTAGTCAAGAAAAGCCGTTGGAATTCCTAGCGTCGCTTTATGGCCCTTATTTCCCCCAGAATCCTACTCACCTTGCAATCTTGGTCCACCACGGTGCCCTTTCTCTAATTTCTGTTTCAGATACTTACAAGACAGTATACTCTTTTAACGAGACTACACTATTCTATTTATAGAGTGGCTCGCACATCAACACCCTAAATTCCGCGCTCTTTGTCATCCGGTGTGCGAAGCACCGTACAGTTGTGGTGTTCAGCTTCTGCGCTTCAGCAATGCTAAATGACGGCCGTGTACGTATCGGTTTGAACTCGCCATCAACCCTGCAATAAAGATGGCTACTTAGTACACACAAGGGAGTGAGTTACATTCTCTACTGGCTGTAAACGGTCTAATTCTGTTTGTCAGATGCACGGCTTCTGACCTCCGACTCTGCATCGGAATGATCCATGATCATCATTGCTTTGTTGAGTTCGTTGAACGCAAACTGCGGCTAACTCGCAATACAGTGCGGCAGTCATGTACGCTCGCACGTTCGCGCCCTGGTGAGCTAGCACACCCTGTCAGTTCTAGATGCATCTACCCTGGTTTCAGTACAGAGTCGCTGACTTGCCGCGTATGATGCAGAACGTTAACAGACCACGCGACTGTGGTCGTATGTCATACATGATCATTGTAAATCATTTGTTGACAGTAACTTACACATCACGTCTAGAGGCAGTTCGACGAAGAAGCCGACCTGCTGTCAACAACGGCAGTAACGTCATTATCATCGTTCGAGGTCAGTTGCTCTGCTGGTACCCCACAATTTTTTGACTTTGTGGGACAATAGTGTGAAAGCGTACTACAGTATTGGTAAGAGACGGCGACTTGAAAGCTATGGATATCTTTGACTGATTGATGTCTGTAGTGAATACCTCCCACACGAAGATGTTTGGAGCGCTTCGCTTTGTTCGGGTGGCGGTTATTCTCGCCGTGTATCAATAAACACCAGTGATCTCCTTCAGCATCCCTCTTTATGTAAGACGTTCTCATTCATCTTCAACAACTGTACTGAGTTTCTGGTGTTGGCCATTTTCTCCGCAGCTCGTAGCTTGCACACTTTACCCCACTTTCTTGATTTGGCTTTGCTCATCGCATTGACTAGGGCTCTGTAGCGTTGATATTGCAGATAGTTTTACCTATAAGCGACGTCAAGCAAGGAAAGCTATGCGGTCAGCTGAGTTGTGTCTAGACTTTTTTGCAGCATTTTGTATCTCACGACTTGTTCTGTAGGGTAATATGTGACGACTTCAAGTTGGGCACCTGCGCCGTTGTTGTGTCGGCCGACACGGCGACGGAGAGGTCTTAGTACCTCGCATCACATCTTATGGCTACCAACCTGCCACCCTCTTGATGCAACCTGGCGCACAGGCCTAAGATGCTCCACCTTTATTCAGAAAGCTTATACGTAGCAGAAAGCCACCGCCATTCTCAGTGTTCGGCTTGATTTGTCGGTCGGCACACATAGCCCGGAGCGGCATAGCAGAGCGCATGCGAAAAACAGAGCAAGAGTGCTTAGGGAAAAGGTATAAAAGACCTACTCATAGCTCACCATAGTCTTTAGCAGCAACTCGCTCTCTCCTCTCCCAAAGCTTCACACAGCCAATCTTACAATATGCTCTTCATCTCTACTGCCGCCGTCGTCGCTGCCTTTGCGGGCTTCGTCGCTGCTCAAGAATCCCACCAAGTCACGGTACGTCCGTTGGCTGTAGACCAGTTGACGAATGCTCCATCAACACGCACATCCAATTCTAATCCGCCCATCGTTTATAGATGACCAACAACTGTGGCTCTGGCAACCCAGTCTTCTTGTACGAGGCTAACGGTACCCCTCAAGGCCCTACCACTATCCAAGGCCAGCTCCTCGGTGGCATTGCTTGGATTGATGGCTTTGCCGGCGCGAACTGTCAAAGCTCTGGTGTCAACTGCGGTGCCGTCGAGTTCACTCTTAGGAACGACGCCCCGAACCAGAACGCCGCGGATTTCACTCTCGAGGCGCAGCCTGAGAACGGAAACCACCAGTTGTAAGTATTGCTGCTTGCTATCACTCTCTTCTCAATAGCGTGACTAACGAGCATACTCGGCTTCCAGCACTTACCCTATGGCCTTCAACTACTTCGGCGCGTGCTCGCAGAGTGCATCATGCCCTGCCGCGGACAACTGCCCAGGTGCATTCACCGACCCTACCAACGGTGCCCCCGTCCAGTGCGTTGGTAGTAACGTCGGCGTAAGTTCTATCTTCATATTATGTGTTTCATCCGATAATAACTTGGCAAATGTAGATCAACATTGTCTTCTGCTAGATCAACTAGTAGTCGCTCATGGAGTCGCTCGAGCAAATGTTTTGAACAGAAAGTTTGTTATATACGTACATAAAATGAATCGAATATTAGCACGTCAACGCTATCTGGCTCTATTTTTTCCGCAATGTCTCCTTCTGTATACCGGGAGTCAGTCCTTGAGTAGAGACTCGCGATCATGATCATCCACTGACAGTGACTTGAGTCTTGTCTACTGTCAGCCGTACTACGCGAGTTAAACTCCTTGCTTATGGGAGAGAAAAAGATGTAACTAAGAAAAAATCTGGAGAGATTCTTGCATCCAAAAATCGAGCAGAACTTGAACTTCTCCCAGTCGAAGTCGAGAATAATCTCAAGACTACCAATGTGGGATCGCGACGGCGAGACCAAATAGATGTAAACAAGATGTCCATTACTCGTCTGAGCCTACGCGCCTCTCTCTCCTGAACCCTTTGAGCTCAGTTCTCATTCACCATACTGGCTAGCCAACATGGCAGCACGCAAGTTGCAATGTATGTCTGTTGGCACATTATTTTGAATGTAACACCTTGCTCATAGACCCAGCCGAGATCGACCGGACGTTGAAGAAGGTGTCGGAGGGGGTTGAGCTCTTTGAGAGCATATACGACAAGATGCAGGCGTCGACAAATCAAACGCAGAAGGAGAAGCTTGAGACAGACTTGAAGACTCAGATTAAGAAGCTGCAGCGACTACGAGATCAAATCAAGACATGGATAACGAGCAATGACATCAAGGACAAGAGTGCACTCTTGGAGACTCGACGGTTGATCGAAACGGTATGCGCTCTTTATACCATACACGCAACACTTGTACTTCCACCATCAATCAACTTACAATGCCTTGCACTTCCGCATACATGTGTGCTCATCGGATATCATCCCTAGCAAATGGAGAAGTTCAAGGCGTGCGAGAAAGAGATGAAAACGAAAGCGTTCTCCAAGGAAGGTCTCACCCAGGCTTCTAAGCTCGATCCGAAACAGCAAGAGAAACTTGAAATCACGCAATGGCTACAAAACCAAGTCGAGGAACTCTCGCAGCAGGTCGAAATGGCTGAGGCGGAGATTGAGACATTGCAAGGAGGTGCAAAGAAGAAGCACAAGGGCGGGCAGCAAATGGAGCGGTTAGAGTCGCTGGAACACCTCAATGAACGAAGAAAGTGGCACATAAATCGTTTGGAGTTGATTCTTCGTCTGGTGGACAACGGGTCAATGTCAGTGGAGAAGGTGAATGGGCTGAAGGAGGATGTGAGCTACTTTATCGAAAACAATACGGTACGTCGTCATCGGTGCACCACAAAGACAGCGTCATTGATAAAGTCGCGAAGGATGACAACTTTGACGAGGACGAGGGTATATACGATGAGCTCAACCTGGACGAGGAAGAAGAGAAATTCGGACTGGCACAAGATGATCATGACAGTGACGATTCAGAAGACACCAGCGAAGGTTCGTTGCCTCCACCTATACAAGAACTCTGCTAACCCTAATACACAGTTGATCTTCCTCCTCGAACACCGTCGAAATCCAAGCACCATGATGAGGAAAGTGTAACGAGCAGTAAACGGGACGGCAGTCCAGTACTCAAGAAAGCACCTGTATCACTTCAGCTACGAAGTGCGTTCCTCATATCTTCATTCGCCTGAATTTACTCAATTCTGTCGTGCAGAACCGTCAATAGCATCGGAAAGTAGGTGTTTTATTACACTCTCCCAACGTTGTACACACTTTGACCATGACATAGCAGCAAAACCTCCGCCGCCGCCAAATTTCGAACAGAAACCAATGGCAAGCATACTGAAGGCAGGTCTTGACAAGCCCCAACCTCGACCGGCGCCTCTACCTGTACGATATGCGGCTGCAGCCGCTGCTGCCGTTGCTCCTGCAAACCCGATACCTCCAACACCCACGACAGCGGCACCATCTACTTCAACACAAAGCTCTGCACCGCCTGCGCCTTCAATATCAACGACAATACCTCCATCCGATCAAGTATCTGCAGTGACTTCATCTCCCAGTTTGACACAACTTTCATCAACGAGCCCAGTAATATCGTCAGCAGCGTCGAATTCAGCAGCCCCAGTCGATGGTTCAACCTACGACTCGCCTGCTTTGTCAGAAGCACCTGTAGCGTCTACGTCGCCAGCAAGAAACGGTATTTATAGGTTTCTTACGTCTCCGATCATCTCTTTACCTTATTCGTTCCAGGTGCTCGCTCTCCATCAATACCGTTTGCATCGGTAGGCCTTCTGCACTTTGCATGCCGTACCCTTAGCCTTACTAATCGTATTACTCAAGCAACCGCCAGTCGAGTCACCATCGGCTTCAGCACCGAATGGCAGCGCAGTACAACAACCGCCAACGCAATCTGCGCCGTCTCCGCATCCCGCTGAGGCCGTGCCATATACTGCTACACAAACGAATGGTACGTCTGCGCCACAACAGACACAGCAAACTCTGCCGCAGTATCCTCCAGGCGTCAAGGCACCTTCCTCGGAAATTACCCCTCCAGGCCTCGTAGGCACGCCGCAACAGCAAGCACCTGGCGCAAGGCCAACGTCGACAGCGCCACAGCAAGTCCCCACTCAACAAAGTAGACCAAACGTACCAAGTGGCTTCTTGGGCTCGTTAGGTGACCTTGTGGCATCCTTTGAGCACGTCAAGTCGAAAGGTAAGCCCTGCAACATCTATCATTCAAGAGCTCGTTTTGATGACGTATGTCTCCTTTGCAACCCTTCCCTTATAACGCCACAGCCCCTGCACGTATGTCACATCTTGACCAGCTACATAAGCTTCTGGAAGGCAGCTACTCGAGCATGCCGCAACCACAAGATACAGAGAAGTGCGTGAATTCGATTAGGATTCTCGATTATTACTCATTGGTTTTCTACAGGCCTAAGTACTACGTACCGAAGCACCCCATCAACACTCCTTCCTATTATCCTCAAACGCCTAGCCCCATCTTGAACACCCCTGCCATCTTCTCTCAGCTCGACGTTGAGACGCTCTTCTACGTGTTCTACTTCCACCCGGGGACATATCAGCAGTGAGTACGCGACTGAGTTGTATTCTACTCAGAGAATGAGGAAGTTGTCCCCATAGGTACCTTGCGGCCAAGGAGCTGAAGAGGCAGTCATGGCGTTTCCACGTGAAATACTTGACATGGTTCCAACGCCACTCCGAACCTCAAGCCATCACCGAGGAATATGAGCAAGGTGTTTATGTCTACTTTGACTGGGAAGGCTCATGGTGTCAACGCAAGAAGAGCGACTTCCGCTTCGAATATCGGTATCTTTCCGAGGACTAAGGTGTCCAGTTCTCTCCTTTGTTCAAAGCTTCACGCTAGGCAGCCACAATATTCTTGACCCTCAATGCCCCATTACTGTTCTCTCTAATCTTCTTGAACCTTGTTCACTCACTCTTTCTTTATTTCCCCTTTTCTCTCTTCCTCGCAGCAACGCCTGCCAAGTGAATCAAACAGTGTAGTCACTTGTACATTACCCTTCGGACAATCCATCCTGAAGTCTACTTATATCTTTTCTTCACCGGTGTGAGCATGAGTAGTGTGGTGTCTCGGCCAAAGCATTAAGCCAAATATCATTAGCAGAATCGTACGTGTGAGTGAGCCCGTATTAAAAGTCTAAGTTTACTCCAAAACAACGACACCACCGAGGTCTGTGAATGCCTTCTTGAGCTTCTCGGCGTCCTCTTTGGCGACATTCTCCTTAAGGACTTTTGGTAGTGATTCGACGAACTTCTTGGCCTGCAGAGCGAGCAATAGAATGTTAATTAGTGTCATTGGACGTGTAAGAGAAGACGATGGGGACGCACGTCGATAAGTGTCAAGTTGGGGATCATGGCCTTAACCTCACGAATGATCTTTGGCTTAGAGGCAGCGTCAAACGACTCGAGCTTGACATTGAATACTGTCTTCTCCTTTGGCTTTTCCTGGTGATAATATTAATATGCTAACGTCAGCCGTGGTGTGTAGGCATAAGCTTGTGGACGCACCTCCGCTGGAGCTTCAGCTGCTGCTGCTGCAGGAGCAGCGGGTGCAGCAGAGGGCATAGCAATCTCCTGGATGTTCAGTCGTGACTAGAGTAAAGAACACGTATAAATATGCTTTTAGCATCATTCTTGAAGCATAGTAATTGAAGAGGAGAAGTTACCTTGAGCAACGTCACAAGGTCGGCAGCTTGGAGGAGGGTGAGTCCGGAGATGTCATCCACAATCTTGACGAGTCGTGGGTCTGAAGGTAGAGGAGCGGAAGAGGCCTCGGCAGGTGCTGCTGTGGCGAGCCATCTTGACGAACCCGCTACAGACCTATGCAAGTGACAAGTCGAGTTTAGTTGTGTAATGACTATGCACAAGTTGAATGAGCTGTACACACCGTGAGACGGGACGCGCCCTGGTAGCTGCACGAAGAGCAAATGCACACCGACTCTAGAGAAAGATGAAAGTTAGAGAGAGAATGGCACGCGAGTTGAGGCTGCTCACCGCCATAGTTTGGATGGATGTAGAGTGTAAACGGCAATTGGCGGAGGAGACTCAGTAGAAAATGGCCGGGGCGCCGGTCACATGAAGCGCTCACTCGGCCTCGAAGCGGTAAACGCCGACCGAGACGGCGAGCCGGAGCCCCCGCTGCTCACCTCTTGACTTTAACTTGAACTTGCTACGACAGTTATACTTATAGTGACTGCACTGCACAAATCAAGTTACCTCTCATGTTGAGGTTAGACTGTACGGTAACTGCCACCTTTGTACCCGAAAAGCGAATCGGAAGACGGCTGACCATGTTCCGCTCACAACAGGAGAATCCTACTTACTATTGGGGATAATTGACTACTATCATGAAATCAGCGTGCGGATTGCACGTAGCCTCGCATAACGTTCCATTTTCAAGTAGCGGGTATAGTACTGTTTCCTTCGCTCTAACCCCTGCTCTGTTCCCACATCATGCTTTCCCCACCGTCTCCGAGTATACCGTCGGCTGCCCCATCAAGTTGTAGAGCCAGTCGCGTGACAACTTTGAGGTATGTTAACGTTTATCTATAGTGCCGTTTTGTATTGACTCCCTGCAGGCGCTGCCAGTTCTGTATAGATGGCTCTTTTGCATCCGCTGAATGGTATGGAATCGAGTCGCGTTTGCGGCACGTTGAATCTCGACACAGGTGTCGGCATTGCCTACATATATTCTCATGCATCACAGTGCGCGATGCCATTGAGACTATTGACCGACAGGTCCAATCCAGAGCAATCTACCCGTATGTGGCTGTCCAGATCGATGATCACTTAGAATATCGCTATCGGTGGTCTGGGTAAGAAGGGAGGGAGAGCACGCAACGCGCGTATAGTATCGCCGTCGTACTGACTTTCCCAGACGTAATACAGCATGTACGGCAACATACAACGAACTCATGTGCGGCCCCCGAGTTGGGCATTCTCTTGACTTCAGTCCGTTCATGCCAAGCAGGAGTAAGAGGTCGAGAAGGTGCAGGCACAACACGAAATGAAGAGCGAGAGCGACGAACAACCTTCTTTAGGTGAGAGATGCTATTGGAGCCGTACCTGGATGCAGGTAATCATGAACCCAGACTTGGAAGCACCAGGAAAGCGGTGAGTTTACACCTTCAATCATCGCAAGTCTAACACTGGGGTTGTCTGGACTGGGGCCATGTCTGGATGCGAAGCTCACACCTCCTGGGTATTTGTCGACTTTCAAAGTCACTTTCTGATCAGCGTGTTGGAGAACAAGCGGGATGCGGGGGCTTAAGTGGCTTTCGGAGTCGGCTCGGGATTATTTGGTTTATAGAACACTGAAGGGGACGTCGAAGGATCATTAATTGCACTCCGATAGGCGAGCCGAAATCACTGCTCCCGGCGGAGAGGACTTTACGACACGCCTTGACAGTCTTCTGACTCGCTGAAGAGTGGGAGCGAATCAGGGAGAAGTCTTCCAATTTTAATGGCTGTAGTGAGTTTTAGATATATTCGTATAGATTAAGTGTTTTGACACGATTTTCACAGGCTGCCATAACCATTTCCTCTTCGCAATTTGGGTCTTTTGTCTCGCAATGGGTCACAGTGCAGTGGGGCACCTCTTGCGTGCAACTGCTCATTGGCTGCACGAACTCTCCTCGGTGACCAATCACAGCGCTACCGCGCCCTTCGAGCGCTCCTTCATCAACACGTTGCGCCTCCCGTCACCGCATTTCTATGGTATACGAGTCTTCGAAGCTCTATATGTATTGCAACACCACTGCCGTGCTGTACCATTACAAATAAGCAGTTAATGAGCGTGCGTACCGAGCTCTGTTTATCCGACGTCCCCTGGACCTGATTTCCTGCCCCATCTAGGTGAGCTGAACTAGACCCAGCTCGCCATACCGTGAGAGCTGAAGCGCATCTTTTCCATCTTTGTATTGGATGGCGAATTGATTGCCCTCTGTATCACACTCGATGGGCACATAGTTTGCGGCGATAGTAATGCTCGTATGTCGGCATTTGTGGTGAAGAACTAACATCCACGAACGAGCCCATTCTGCACATCTGGGCTCACTCGTATACGGGCTTTCTTACCCAGCTGTGGTGGGCTGTAGGTGTATAAAAGGTCAGTCGAAATCAGCGATGTATCCTCATCCTGACAAGCAGTCGCATTTCGCCTCTCTTCCAGGGTACCACCTCTCCTACCTCTCCAACCTCTCCAAACTCGTCTTTCAGACAACTTCCTTCTACCGCCACACCCACAACCATGTTGTTCAAGCCCTTCGCCATCTTCGCCACTTTCGCGCTCAGCGCTGTCTCTACCTTTGCTGCCCCAGTTGCAGAGGCCGACACCGCCGCCCTCGTCAAGAAAGCTCCGGCCAAGAGTCTTTCTCAGATCTTTGCTGATGCCACAACGTCTCTGACGCCGCTCACCCAGCAGCTTCGTGCGTAACACCACTGCTTTTTCTCTATAGCGGTTTTCCACTCTTGCTGACTTCAATATTTCAAATTCCATAGAGGGCCTCAAGGCGAACGACCTGACCTCCGCGAAGGTCACGCCTATCGTTAACAACATCAAGACCGTCTTGAACGGTGTTGTCACCGATGTCAAGGGTCTTTCTGGCCAGCCTTCCTCCCTCGTGCTCGCCAACAACGGTGTCAGCGCCAACCTCAAGAGCGATGCTATCGTGCCTATCGGCACAATTGCTGCTATCATCGCCAAACTCATCCGTGTAAGTCCTCCTATCATCTTACTCCCGTATTGAACAATGAGCTGATCTAGCGAATTTGACCACAGCTTGTCTTGACCGCCTTGGCCGCCGTTCGTGGCATCCTGTTCCTCAACCCCTTCCTCGCAGTCTTCGAAATCAACGCGCTCTTAGTTGAAGTCGGGTACGTAAAACCATCTTCACCGTAGCAAATCCTAACTTCTGACACGCATCGTACAGTCAACTCCTCGGCACCGTCGTCTTCACCGTCACCTCTGTCCTCGGCTTCCTCCTCCCAGGCCTTGGCCTCCTCCTCGGCGGCTTGCTCGGTGACCTCGGCTTCATCATCGGCGACCTCGGTCTTGGTCTGCTCGGTGGTCTGCTCGGGATCCTCCTCTAAGAGGACCTTGACCAGCTCAGCAGCGAGTAGCTGACACGACGGTGCACAGAATCGTTAGGGATGAGTACAATTCCTCCCCTTTCGCTACTTTTGCTTTTTACCTTTTCCAATTTCTCTTCGCTATTCTGGGTTCATTGTTTCAAGTCGAGGGTTTTCGGGTGTGTCTAACTACGGTCTAATACGGGACTTGGTTGGTAGCTTCCTTACATTCTCTGGGTATTCGGTTGTACAAAATCTCCGCAAATAGTCGATAGCCTGTTGTATACTTACTTGCCTTTTTCTTGGGATCTTACTATCGAAAATGGGATGTAATTTGGCTTATAGTCGTTCAAGTTGTGCGTGCATTGGGTGCGAGTAACTTGGAAACCTTGTACTTAGTTGATGGGGCCATCGGGGATCTGCATTAGGCAACTGAAAGAGTTGTGGCGCAGAGCCAAAAAGCTAAATATCGGTTGATGCCGGCCCAATGGGCACATCAGCTGCAGTTCGTGTCTGATTGAAGCAAGGAACCAGTTCAATCCCACATCGATCTTTAACACAAGTTATGTGTCTGTAGAAAATGTAAGATTTGGCTAAAATATTAATACAACATGAACCCTCCGTCCCTTCACAAGGCACGGAGGAGTCCATAACGCATCGTCCGATCCTGTCGTGCGCGACTATATAGCAAGCTTAGGCACCACCACATTACAGCTGGTACCTATAATCCGGGTTCAAGTCACCCATATCCTGCTTCTCCTCCCACGTCAACATCTTCTCTCCCTCTCCCATCTTCTCTCTTCTCCGGTTCTCGCCATTAACGTAGAAGAAGTAGGCGAGACATGACACAGCAGATAGACATATGAAGGCTAGGCAGATGCTGTAGCCTGTTTTGTATATAGGTGCGTCTTTGGCGAGGAAGGCGTATGCTGCTATGATACCACCAACTATAAACGAGTCGTGCATTGGTAAATGTGCATTGAAGAAGAGTAAAAGGACGAGACGTACTGTTGCCAAATCCGACCTGCCACGCCGTCCCCACACTTCTTCTCCTATGTCCTCCAAGATTCGTCGCACACCAACAAACAATCACCGGCATGCTCGCATAGCTGCCCGAAGCGGCCAAGAAAAGCCCTGCGTATTGTGCGTGCGGTTGATTGTGTACCGCGAAACATATGGCGAATCCAGCGAGTGCGACGACTTGTGGTATGAAGGTGAAGATGTAGCGGTGGCGGAGGTGGTCGGAGGCGACGGCGACGATCATGGAGAGGGCGAAGGCACAGGCCCAGGGTGGGACGGAGAGGAGTTGGGTGTGGATGGCGGAGCTGTGGCCGAGGGATTGAATGATGCCTGGGGCGAAGTATGCTGGAGGTCATGAATGAAGATGAGTATTCACTAGGCGAGGCTTTGCTAGGAGGTGAGTGACTAACCGTAGCTGTACGCAGGAACGATAAGACCGAAGTACATGAAGCCGCCCAAGAGAACTCTCGCTGAGGATGAAGTTTATTAGGAAGCCAGTTCGTTTGTTTGACAGAAGGCGCACTCACGATCGCCAATAGTCTTCATGATATCCTTGAACGTCAAAGGAACATGGCGCTGGGAGGCACCGACGTCCTCCTGCAATCTCGCCTTGACGAACCGTCTCTCCTCCTCCGTCAGCCACTTGGCATCTTCAGGGAAGTCGCAAATGACAAAGTAGAACAGCGCGCCAACGACGCATGTAAGGAGACCCTCTGTTCGTTTAAAGTCAGCTGTCTGAAATACTTTGGAGTGCGTGAGGTTAGAGATCGTACCGAGAATAAACACCCATCTCCACCCATGGTATCCTTGCATACCGTCCATCTTGCCAATGACGGTAGCCAACAAGCCACCGAACGCGCCAGCCAGCGTAGTCGAAGAGAAGAAGAACGAGTATCTCTTCTGCGCCTCAGCACGTTTGTACCACCTAAATTCAAGTACTCGTAAGCACAATTTACAAACGTACGGCCGGCGCGGGCGTGACGTACATGGCAAGCAGATAGAAACATCCGGGGAACATGCCGCTTTCGAAGACGCCTATTCGCGATAAGAACATTCACTTTGTCGGCTAGAGAGAGGAGACAGGGCTGAAACATGTTACGTACCGAGAAATATGCGTGCGGTGACGAGTCCGCCGAAACCTTGAGCGAAGCCTTGTAGACATGTCGTGAGGCCGAAGAGGAACATGCATGCTGAGACTAATGGAAGGGCAGTTCAGTTCAGTTTGTCCGAGGAATGGACGGGATGATGGACGTACGCCATACGTGTGGTTTGAACCGCTTCATGAAAGCATTTGAGGGTATTTCGAACAGAATGTATGGTACAAAGCTGAAGGGAGAGACTGCATCAGGATACCCTTGACGTCTTGGATGAGGAAGACGACTTACAATACAACCAATGCGGTATTATACTGATTATTAACGAGGTGTAGGTCCGTTTTTAGGCCGAACAAGGCTGCGTTCGATATATTCACTCTACATTGGCCGCGTCAGCACTTCGTACACCTATTGTGTGTAAACACACCAAACGTACCGGTCAAGGAAAGCAAGCAAGTAGAGTATACATATTGGGGGTACGAGCCTCATGTCGATCTTTCTTAGTAGTTTCTTCTCGTCCACATTGGGGAACTGCGTGCTAAGGTCGATGACCTCCGGCTCGGGGTGGTCGTACATGCGCTTCTCATCGTCGATGTTCGTGGAGTGCGTTGACGGGGATGACTCCCGTTGGTGGGGTTGTGCGCCTACACGTGCAATGTGGGGTGAATGGGTGGTGAGTACACGACAACTTCCTCTTTCGAACTATACGTACTTCTGGAAGCCATGTCGAGTGCTGTGGGACAGGCTGTCGTGGAGTGAGGAAGAGAAGGCGACTGGCATGGTGCGATGACTCGAGAGAGTGATTTATAGGTGGACTGAGACAGCTGACGCTGTTTAGTTCGAGTCAGAGGGGCGCCTAGGTGTAAGAGGGCAATTATTGGATCGGTGGCTCCTGATGGGACCAGGTCAGCTGGGCCAGAATTTGCATTCATCCTTCCATGTTTTGATCGCCAGCTGCCGTCCCCGCTTTGCCTTCCTATTCATTCGTGTGCCTGAGAAGAGGCAGCCAGTAAGAATATTAATTCTGTCCTCTTCATAGAGCTATTCGCAGCGCACAACCTCTCCACACTCATAAGAACAGCAAAATCTACACAGACCTTCACAGTGACTCCAATGTCCCTTCGAACTCAGCGACGCAGTTCAGCTCAGGGCATTGCAAAACCATTGCGCAATAACAATCCAAGAGCGAATCCAAAAGCTTCCAGGGCAACAGCGGCGGGCGGATAAAGGGAAGGCATAGCGTTGATCCGGAACTCGCACCTCTCTCGACTCTCCTCCAGCTCGGTCTGGCGGGCTGGATTTCCGCGCAAACCAATGAGACAACTGTGCTCGAGTCATATTTGTACGCTACGAAGAAATGACTTGGGTATGTACAGAGTGGGTAGATTCTGAGAGGCCCGTAACGTCGCGCACGATGCAGATGCTGGAAGCCAGGACGTCCCAGACGTTTCGGACTTCGCATTGGCTTGGGTGATCGTGATCGCGTACACGGCGATAGCAGCGGGCGGACGGAACGATATGTACTCAGGGGACAAGTAGAATAGATGCCAGCCATCCGTAATATACTTGGCTTGTCACGATCGGTCATCCTACGCCTCCACAACGATAGGGCCAGCACCATGTGATGAGAGGTTCAACGGTCCGAGCCTAAAAGTCTATTTAATCCAGCGAACGTCGAGGTACCCGGAAAACATGTTCACTGACCTACCGGTAACGCATTAAGCAGCTGCTTCCGAAGGGTTCTTTTCGCTCAGCGGGGATTCCAGCATTGCACTGTCTTCGCTTTCATAGCCTGCATCTTGCTGTGCGTTCTCCGCTTTTGGCGCGATTCCGTTCGTTTGAACTCTGGAAGCTTCTCCTTTCCCGTCTCCGTTGGTTTGTACGAAGAGCGAGGGCTTGAGTATTCCGTTCACTGGTGCCCCGACAGTGCTAGGAACCGCTGTATGTATCAACCAGTGATGAGTAGAAGCAATCGAGGGCCATCTTTGGATCTGGGTGGACTTACCCGAGGCTTCCTGCTTTTCTCCGCGGTCCTCACGCAGGATTCTGGTTATAGTCCCACGAACAGTTTGCGCAAAAGCAGGGTCGTTCAACTTTGGAGTTTCCGCGACAGTACGCCCAACGAGCGGGTACCTGCACCATCATCTTAGCCCTCCACACCGATGCACAGAAAGTTACACGCACCTGTTCAGCTCTTGCGTCAATTCCCTGTAGACAGACGTCTCGGACATGGTCAGGATTTTACCGTCCGACTCAAGCTTTCGACGAGTGATATCTTCCACACGGCCCATGAACGACGCGAACTCTTCCTACTGTACACGGTCAGAACACCGGCCAAGTGTAGGTAGATGAGAACCCACGCACTGCATTGCGGAACTCTGACAAAAGCTCACGTCGGAGCCGGTCGAACTCGCCAGACCTTTTGAACCTGTGAGAAGCGAAATGTTAAAGCAAGGGTAGTATTTGTAGAGATAGTTATAGACGCACTCGTCTACCAATTGGGCTGGGTTTTGGATAGTGTTCGGCATTCTGTTGTATCAGCTGTACGTGTTCGCAGGACAATCATTCGTTCATGCGACGTGTCCCGCGAGAATGAAGAACAGGCCACGGTGGTTCATGGGAGACGGTTCGAAGCTGCGAGTGAGTAGCCGGACCCTGGCTCGCTGGGAGTGCACATGGGACAAACGCTCAGGCTGAGGACGGCTGTGGTGGTCTGCATCGATTCGCGATCATCCGCCAATGATGTGCTCTCGGTCGTGGCGAAACCTCCCTCTTATATACCGTCGCACAAAGACCACCGTAGACGACACTTGACTTGAAGTAAGACCACCATCTGAACGATATGGCAGAGCACGACTTTCCCCCGCTTAAGAATGATTTGTTTCTGAGGGCTGCAAGAGGTGAGTGAGAAGGTCATCGTGTATTTAACATGATTCTCAAGTGTCGACCCTCGTAGGTGAAGAAACTGAGCGTGCACCCGTATGGGTCATGCGCCAGGCAGGTCGCTACCTCCCAGGTACGTTCGATCAGTCCACCCATTGATCTTTACTTTACTAACATCTACATAGAATTCAGAAAAGTACGCGAACAGCACGAATTCTTCGAGGTCTGCCAGACCCCCGAGCTCGCACGGGAAGTCACCCTCCAGCCCATCCGCCGGTTCAAAGGCCTCCTCGACGCCGCCATCATCTTCTCCGACATCCTCGTCATCCCCCAAGCACTCGGCATGGAGGTGCTCATGAACCCCGCGCCTTCCTTCCCCGACCCGCTCACCACGCCCGAGGACATCAAGAAGCTCAGAAAGAATGTCGACGTGAAGAAGGAGCTTGGGTATGTCTTCGACGCGATCACGTTGACAAGGAAGGGGTTGGAGGGAGAGGTGCCGTTGATTGGGTTCACGGGTGCGCCGTGGACGTTGTTCATGTACATGGTCGAGGGAGGCGGGAGCAAGACGATGCAAAAGTCGAAAGGGTGGTTGTTCAAATGGCCCAAAGAGTCCAAGGAAGTCTTAGACCTCATAACAGACGTAGTCATCGACTACCTCGTCGAGCAAGTCAAAGCCGGCGCCCAGGCCCTCCAAATATTCGACTCAAACGCAGGCGACCTCGCCCCACACCACTTCCACGAATTCTCCTACCCCTACCTCAAACGCATCTCCACCACCCTCCGCACCCGGCTCACCTCCCTCTCCCTCCCCGCCGTCCCGCTCATCCTCTTCGCCAAAGGCGCAAATCACGCCCTGACGCACCTAGCCACCGACGCCGGCTACGACGTCCTCGGCATCGACTGGCTCGTCGAGCCCTCCCTCGCGCGTGAGCTCGTCGCGGGCAAGGTCGCGCTGCAGGGGAACTTGGAGCCGAATGTGCTGTATGGTGGGCGAGAGGCTATTGAGAGGGAGGTGAGGAGGATGACGGAGCAGTTTAGGGTGCAGGGACGGACGAAGGCGTGGATTGCGAATTTGGGGCATGGGATTACGCCGGGTGTGGATCCCGAGGATTTGAGGTTCTTCTTTGAGTGTTTGCATAAGTATTCTGCGAACCCTGCGAAGGCCTGAGGCTGCAAAGAGGTGTGGTTATTGATTGTATGACTCTGGTTGTAACAGTGCATATGTAACGGTATATAAACAAGATGTATGCGTACTTCACTATAGCGATAAGTAGGACTCGAAGGCCATTGCTTTGCCACACGACTGTCTAGAAGTGAAGGAGGATATCGTGCGCGTATGTATGAGAGAACCGATGTCCATTCCAACGTTGTAGGGTATGTGGATACAACAAGGAAACACTACTAATACATTACATAGAATACATATGTCACGCCAATAAATCTAAAAATGCCTGTTCCACGTTCGCTATACACCACCAGTCGCCATCGTAGTCGGTGGTTTACTAGCAGTCGCAGCAGATCCGTTCCAAGTAGTCTGAGTACCCGCAGCCGATGTGCTCGAATTCGAATCCTCCGACTCAAGTGTCTATCCCACACAACAAAATCAAATCATCCATGAGTATCCACGAACCAATCACTTCTCATCCTGACATACCTCAAGCAACATAGTAACCACATTATCCACCTCCCCCGGCGGGACGCCCCCACACCCCGCCCCAATCAACCTCCTATACTCCCCCATCCGTCCACTCGTCCCGCTCTCCGCCTGCGCCCTCACAAGCTCCTCCAAGCTCTCCACCTTCCTCCGTTTGTTCGCACTGGTGAGTTCGGAGCGTAGAGCGGCGCATTCGGTGCGGAGGGCTTCGGGGTCCGTGGGGATGTCTGCGTGCAGCGCAATAAGGTCTGTTATATCCTCCCCATTCGCCGCAACGGAAGAAGGAGGGAGAGCACCACCATGAGCCTCCCTAACCACACGCTCCCTCTCCTCCTCCTCCCTCACCCACTTCTCCCACCCAAC
>JAXQGN010000304.1:0-37837 GCA_037039805.1 Irpex sp. M6601 | reverse complement strand
CCGAACACCCCTCCCCATCGCACCCCCCATCCCCATCCACAGTCCCACCAAACTACGGCACCCTCTCCCCCTCATCCCTATCAACGCACACCCAGAAACCCAAACCCAAGAACCTATTCTACCCGAATGCCTCTTCGTCGCTCTCGCATACCGCGTCGGGCGGGCACGATACGATCATGTATCATCTGATTACGCCGACGCTGGCTTTATTGGCGTTGGTTCCGACTGCGGTGTATGAGTCGAGACGGGGGCTTGTGGAGTATAATGTTGTGTTCTTTAGGGAGGGGGTGCAGGAGATATGTGAGGTCGAGGAGGAGGCTAGGCAGATAGGATGATTCAGGGGGTTTTGCCTCGTGAGCTGAGTTGGGTTTTGTGTAGGTCAATGTTCGTGTTTTATTCCATGTCTGCAGTGTGATTCTGTCGTACAGGAAAGGTTGATTATATGTTCAGGTCTCTGTTTTAACACCACTGGCCTATGAAGTTTCGAGCCTTTTCATGGAGTCTTGCGCACGTAGGTACAATAATTTATGTGGATACTACTGCTTGTTTCTCAATAGCTCGCGAACTCTCGCCAATATTAATCATCTCTCATCGTATACTACCCGTGTTTATTCAGGCTACGCAATTACCAAAGGAGACCAAAGGTTTGGACGTCCTACACGGGGCCGGTCAGTGACAAAATGTTCAGGCTCCCGAGGTAAATTCCCTTTGTGTGTGGCGACACTCTGGGGTCGCTCGACTTATCACGAGAGAACCACAGAAGTAATGACTATCCACCAATGGACCCCGATCCGTATACAACTCTCTTCGAGACACTCCCAATCTTTGGCTCACGATGGTTCCGCCTCCGTGTGGTCCGCCTTTTCCTCCCGCTTCCAAAGGAGGACGAATCTCGCGATCGCTATCTCAACATGCTGGATGAATTCCTCACGCAGCTTCGTGAATTGAGAACACTTGAAGTCTATCTCGCTCTTCAGGAATCCCTGATAAACCATCTCTCGGAACTCCTTCAACTTCGATTCATGACCCTCACGCTGGACTGTGTGGTTCATCGCGGTCCCTCTCCACGACTCTTACCTCACGGTTTCCGAGCACTGCAAGAGCCAAATATGACCACATCCGCGACAGAAGATTTCATCTCCCTCCTTCAAGTGCTACCATGCACAGGTCTTCTGACTAAGTTTGTCCTCTTCCTCAATCTACAGTATAGTCCGTCAAGGACTCGGAAAGAAACCCTACGTGGTTCGGGAGATTACTACTCGCTGACTATTTGTTGGATCGTCAGGGTGTCGAACAGCTTCGAACACTACTTACTTTCATTACTCTTTATCCTGAGATATTGAAGACCATGGATGCCAGCTCATTAGCGTTATCATCGAGCGTTAGTGTCATGGTGGGAGGTGTCGATTTGTGCGACTCGAACAAAGACGCGAGAAACTCCTCCGCGCAGAAGTCGACATCGGCCTGCCGCCAGAGAGGACTAAATGGTTCGACCGCGTCTGGGACGATTACAGGCTGAGAAGCCTGAATATTGGAAGCAATGGATGATGGTTCATTCCAGTGGAAGTCATTATCAAGCGTTGCTTGGCGGGAAGACGTCGGTGTGTGGGACAAAGCGGCAAGGAACTCCTCCTCGTTGAAGTCGCAAGAAGTCTGACATCCAGTGAGCCAATTTCCCTGCGAGCGAGGATAGTGAAGGTCGGCCGCGTCAGGTGAGGTGGCCCGGGCACCCTGACAGACCGCCGGCGGAATATTAATATTGGAAGCGGTGAACGACAGCTCGTCCAGGTTGACGCCATTATCTAGCGTTGGTTGAGCAGAGGATCTCGGTGTACGTGACAAAGACGCAAGAAAATCCTCCGCGTCGAAGTGGCAAGAGGCCTGCCATTGAGTGAGCCAGCCGCCCTTCGACCGAGGACGGCGAAGGTCGGCCACATCAGGGGATGTGGTATCCTGAGGGGCTGGAGTATTGGAGGCAATGAACGGTGGCTCATGTAGGCTGATGTCATCATTGGGCGTTGGTTGGGGTATAATGGCGGGGGATTCAGATGTAGATTTGCGCGATAAAGACGAGACATATTTCTTCATGTGCAGGTCGGCAGCATTTTGCCAGTGAGAACGATGCGGTACAACTGTGTCAAGGGGGATTGCATTATCAGAAGCTGGAGCGTTGGAAGCAGTGGATGACGGCTCATTCCAGCTGATGTCATCATCAAGTGGTGACTCGGGTGGCATAGGGGAAGATGTCGATGTTTGCGACACAGACGCAAGGAATTCCTCCATGTGGGATTCACCAACAGTCTCCCAGTGAGTGAACCAGCCGCGCCGCGACCGTGTCAGCGCTGAAGAACTGTTCGGATCCGAAGAGCAGCCCTGTCTCTGGAAACATGAGAATTCCGACCCGTTGTACTCGAGACTCGGATGTGTGGGATGTTGTGAAGGTTCTGTACCATTTAATTCGGGATTAGGGTATTGTGTACCATGCACGTGAGTATTCGTGTGCACAGCTGCCGGTGTCACACTATACATCTGCGTCCTACCAGAGACAGCTGCAGATGCATGATCGATATAATCGACTCTTGGAATTGGGGTTTCGTCGTACGTAGACAAACTCGAGACTTCTCTTCCGGAAGAAGTGGTGAGATGGGGTGTGGACATGCAACTACTGCCCGTCATTGGTCTCTTGTGCACGAGAGCGCCACCGTACGACAGAGGCCATGAGCGCCATGTAGGAACGTCAGCGGTATGCCGCAAATCTAAGTACAACAGAAGAAAGAGTCAGCCGCAAGTGCAGAAAGCCCATTGCTTCTGGACGCTATTTACACGGGCCCGGGCGGTGGAAGTGGACAAGGTGGAGCATAAGTACTTACTGAGCACGTCACGTTCTCGGAGTCGAGTGGCATGAGACTGATGATTGGCACTTGGATAGTTCATTATCACTCGTAGAGTAGTTGAGTAGAGGTGGAGAGCTGTAGAGAGGCGTCGACGGGGAGAGGTATCACTCGGAGGGGATAATGTATGAAATGAAGCAAGCCCCGATCCTGAGATAACGTAGCCGCGTGGTTATAGTAGTGCGAGCCTGAGCTCGAGGCTGGGACGACTTGTGGGAAGGAAAAAAGGCCATCAGTCAATCAAGCTACATACATACTGCACCGCCAATCAAATCACGGGGTGGCGATGTGCGGAATGGTACAGATGCAGAATTCTACAATGCTAACCAGGCAGGGGAAGCATGATCGATCATCGATCGTGCGGCATAGTCGGCCACGCTATTACCGTTTCAGGCAAGAGAAGCGACTCAACGGGCGGCTGTTGTGACGGGACTGACGTCAACCGATCAAACCATCAGACATCTGTTCATTTTGCCAATGCACCTCTGTTCATATACCATACCGTCACTCCCATTGTAGCCTCGTAACATGTCTTCATACTGATCTATGTCTTTTTGTACCTATTGATCATGATACTCGTGTTGAGTCGTACCCTGACTCGCATGAGTGGAACTTCTATATGCGTTCAGGGGAACTATCATACTTGTTGCGAGGACATAGACAAGGTTGGTAACGTGCTTTAGATTGTACAGCTGGCGACGATACTGTACGGATATCCCAATGTACTTCCAGGCTACATCCCAGAAAGAGCCGTCCATACATTGCCTTCTCAAAACGGTCTGTAGCATAGTACAGGCTGCCATGATCCCTTCGATACGTGCCGTAGCTCTACAAGCCACAGATGGTCAAAGGGAATGCCCCGTATATCCCAGCAACCGAGATCACTGGCGGCCGTAGGGTTCTGTAAGTACTAAGTAGTAAGCATCAGATGAGACCTCGCGATGCCCAAGTCCACATACAAGATAGAATTCGTAAACAGCCTGTGCAACACCATGTGCTAGTTTCCACTTTGGAACGTAATCACTGGACCTGGTGTGTTCTCTCGCGCTGATATCTTTGGAAGACTCCGCGTATCCGGGCCACTAAATATCCGTTACCGACATTTCATTTTCTCGACATTATGGAAGTGACATACCAAAAGGCGGATCTTGATCTTGGTACTAGTGCTCGTTGTCGAGGCACGAACATAGCCGTCTGGCATGTCACATCTCGCCTCCTCGGTCAAGACAGATAAGAGATTTACTCCGGGCTCTTGACCTTGATAGAAGAGTATAGTACGTAATCGACAAAACGCCCGTCGACTGGAGACCGCCTTGTAAACCGGCTGGGGCACCACTATACCATAGAATGGACGTTCGAGGTTTATGAAGGTGTGGTGACCTAGGTTCATGGTCTATACATGCACAGTATCAGAGTGGCTTGAAGTCAATGGGGAGCTCATCTGCTTACCATGATGGTGGTTTGGGACAACCTGTGTTACAATACAGAAAATTGCGGTGCCATAACTATAACTGAATAGTTGCAGTGGCACACAGGTGCATACATAAATGTCCCAAAACGGCAATATTGGTCGAGCGCTCGCCAACAAGGGCACTTCGAAGAACACCATCAATGACAGGCCTCGACTCAATAGACGCCCATCGCAGATCGCCATTATCGGCCTTTGCTTCTTTTTATTCGACTCCAGGAGCACTGCCTGCATTCGTTTTCTACACGCATGCTCGAGTATTCGAGATCGCGTCCTCCAATACTCAATATTCAAGGTGGAACGTGGAACGTTGGAAGGTAAAGAAGTAGGCCCTGCGATACGTCTGACGCGCCGGCTTCAGAGGCATTCCGAGTTCAGCATTTACTGATACGAGCGCAGTGCGAGCTGGCTCACCGCCGTGGGAGAGACACGGTCATGTGATTGCAAAACACTTTCCTGAGGCCTGCATGCGCAGGCACCCGAAGGAGAACCCGTCGATGCATTTTCTCTTTAAAACATGGAGCCATGACGATGATGCGCGAACATGGAGAAGCAGAAAGGCATCTTTCGGAAGACATTGACGTGCGATGACAATAGTAGCTGACGCTTCCTAGATATCTGTCATCCTCCGTGGATCCGGAGTATACCGTACCGTATATAGTGGCGTCCGCCGTGCGTCCCTGATCAGACCTCAGGCCTCAGGTCCAACCCTCCCGAGTGCGGGCTTCAAGGGGTCAAAGGTTTGAAGGGTTTACGTGTGCAGCCTTCTCCTGCCTTCTCACGCCTTATCGTACCGCACCAGCACCCAACCTAGCACCCAACCTAAGCCGTCCTAGATAATCAAGAAGGATCAGCACGATGGTAAATTCGGAATGTGATCCTAACGACAGACAGCAGGAAAACATGCGCACTTCATGTTGCATGAAATGAAGCCCACGACGGGCGTCTAGCTACACCACACTGCCCGATAAGGCAGTTGGGTGACCCGATAAAGCATGACAGGCAATGAGCTTGATCGCTGTCGTTCATCCTGAAACCCGTCACGGCCCAGGCTAGCTTCTGGGGAAGACTTCTTGAGAGATGGCACTGCGAGTCGCGTGGCCTAGCGGTTAACACGCCGCGGAGAAGCATCCACTGGCAGAAGTCGAGCTAGTGTGAAAACAGCGTGGTCGCCGCACTCATCCCACCATGCATTAGTATATCCTCCCTCCGTCCTCGCCTCCGCACTCTGGCTCTTTGCTTCCAACCGCCACCACCGCCTTAGACACCCGCAGGTCGAGTCCACAGGCATCGTCAACGACGACAATGGCGGCAACAGCTCCCTCTCAAAGGGACTCCAGGATAAAGCGCAAACCGCCGCCTTCATTCCCATATTCCTCTCGCTTTCCGCCTCCAGACCCGACTGATCCATTCGCGTCGCTCGCATCGCTGAGAGAACGCGCGAGGTCGAGTACTACGGCGCTCGAGAGTGACTTTGAGGAGATCTCTCCGAATTTTGTGGGGCAGGGAAGACCAGGGACAGCAGACAGCTTTGGAAGGAAGACCTACTCGAATTATTTGGTGTACGCTCCAACTACCGTGTTTTGAAAATTATGATGGGTGGCTAACAGCCTGACTCCTTCTGTAGACATCATGAGCCTCAAGAGCCTCAACGACCGTGGTTTGGCCTCGCCAAGGGATACCTCTCCGACGCTGCCAAACCCCTCAGACCTCCCCGCTCCAGGAAACGCATGAGTGAGACTCCCGGTAATGGTAGGGGAGTGTCCACGTACTTTACAGACAGCGAGGTCATCGCGATGCCGCAGCCCACAGTAAGCACTCCCCAACGTACTCTCCACACGGCAGTCATATTAATGTTGGTGTTAGACGCAGAGACAGCAAGTAACCCTTCGGGGCGATGACTCGCGTGGATTCGCAGTCATCAGCGGGAGACGGTACGCTGACCCCGAGTCCGATCGCGATCCCGAGGAACCGCAGGCGACGAGCACGCCCAGGAGGCCCGCCAGGCAGCACCGGCCGAACGTGAGGGATGAGGATAACATGAATAGGAGGGAGTCGAGGGACCCACGCGTGGAGAATCGTAGACGCTCTCAGTCGGTTCCGGAGCTCAACTTGTCGCAGCATCAGCAAGATGAAGAAGACGAGGTGGAGATAATGGTGGGGGAGAAGGTGCATGTGAAGAGGGCGAGTACTGTTGCTGTTGGACCCTTGTTGGATACTACGCAGAAGCACCAGCATAAGGAGGGAACCTCGAGGCACCGGGACCGTGAGGAGTATGCGGGGAGGCAGGCGCATGCTGGTGGGTTGGCGCAGTTGCAGTTGGACGAATTCGGGCAGCCTGAGGTGGAGAGTCACGCGCGGTGGCATTCGAATGAGGCGGAGAGCTCGACGCTGTGTGAGTCTGATGAAGAGGAGGAGCGAGAGAGTAGGAGACAGCATGAGAGGCAGAGGACGCCGCCGATGACGCCGGACGATACCTTGAGCTCGACGAGCACGAGTCCTGGGTTTGGTGCGGCTCAGTCGAGTTACCGTCACCACACCCAACAGCACAGCCATCACCACAGTCAGCATTCAAGTTTGCATCATCCGAATCATCCTCCCCGCCACCACCACCGAGAAGAGTCAAGAGGGAGATCGCCCTCTCCTCGCCCCATACTTGACGATACTGCGATCCCGCCCGAGACGCCAGCTAAAGTGACTACGGTGTTCGTCGAAGACCACGAGCACTATGCAGTAGGGGGAGAGATCCCTGCTACCGTTACTACTGTGGCGGACGTGCTGGATACACCTGCGACGGGGATGACGGGGATCAAGAGCGATGATTTTTCGATTCTGCGGACGCCTGCACCTGCCCCTGCAGCTCACCCTCCGGTTCCATCTTACGCTGCCAGTCAACCTCACGCTCGCAGTCATAGTCGAGAGCATGACCACGATACACCCGCACTGTCGTTGTCGCTGGATATACCTCCACCCACAGAACGCGTACCAAGCGAGTCGAGAGACCGAGTCCCGCCTTCGCCCATCCGGCACTTGTCGTTGAACGTTCACACCCGGCATGCTACTTCCGCTTCTTCGAGAACCAGTGCGAGTGCGAGTGGGAGACAGGCAGAGTCGGATACGGAGGTGACTATCGCTGAGCGGAGGAGGGATCGCGGTGTTGGTGGTGGTGAAGTGAGTGCGGGGAGGAGCTATGCGGAGATGAGGGAGAGGTTGAAGAGGCCTCTGGGAGGGTCGTCGCCGATGATGAATGTAAATCCTGCTGGGAGGTCGTCAGCGCCATCGCAGACTACCGGTGCAGGAGGTGGGGGTGTACCTTCTTCGAGACAGACCTTGCAACCACCACAACCACCGTCAGCACCGCCAAACCCGAGTTACGCAAGCACCACAGATGCCTCACTCCTACGAAGTCCAGAAGGCACCATCGCTTCCCCACAAACGATCGCATCGCCTCAAACCATCTCGTCTCCCTCCCCCATCGACACCACGACCTTCCTCACCGTCCACTCAGGCCCGAAACCGAAGAAATCCCTGAGCCACGTGAACCTCGCGTTGAAGCCGCTCCCGAACATGTCCATCGCGCCGACGAGCGCGAATACGAGCGTCGCGAGCGTTGCAGGGGCTAGTACGCCTGCGTGGAAGGGGATGGTGGTCCCACCTATCCCTTCTCGCGCGCAGACTGTCCCTACTGCTACTGCGGTTGGGAGACAGGAAGCTAGTGGTGCTCAGCGTGCACAGACGGATCCGGCTGTGCCGAGGATTGTTAGGCAGTTCAGCAATGGGCGAGGCCAGATGGGTCTAGGGTACGGTTATGGCGGTGGCTATATGCGAGGACACAATAGGAGTAGAAGTGGGGACAGTCTCACTCAGAGGGCTGTACCGACGACGGGGAGTAAGCCGTTGTCGACTGTGCTTTCTGATTATGACCCGCTTGATGATGAGGGAAATTCGAGGGACGAGGCGGGTGTGGTGGATGATAGGGAGGAGGAGCGGGAGGAGGCATTTACGAGGTCGAGGGCGCCGAGTCCTGAGGTGATGAGGACGAAGGCGAAGACGGATGGGAATGGGAAGGCATCGACAACGGTATATGCGCCTACGCCGGAGCCTGCTCGACGTGCGATGCCTTTACCCTCTATACCTGCAAGACGAGGCTCGGACCAGGCTGTACAGCGGGTTGCTGTCCCTCAATCCCAAGTGCAAAGCGTACCGCGGACGGAATCTCCTATTCCTCGTGTTGCCTCCCCGGTGCCAAAGAGCGGACCTAGCAGGAAGAACACAGCCGAGGAGTCTATGAATGGTAGCCTTAGAGCCAAGTCGCCTGTCCCTATATCGGTGCACGAGCAAATCGTATCAGCCCCTGCAGCATCCTCGACGTCTATCCCCTCACCTCACTCAGCCTCTTCGATATCCTCATCGCACCAGACCCATCACAGCCGCGCTCGTTCGCCGATCCCAGTGGCCATGTCCACAGCCGGGTCTCTGAGATCCAAGAACGGAGCTCTCGCGGCACAGTTCAAGGAGATGGAAGACGAGAGAGCTAGTCAGCGGTCGAGGGCGTCGAGGGATCGGGATCGGGACGATTCGGGTTATTTGCCTGTGGCGCAGTTGAGGCCACCGATGAGTCGGCAGGGGACGTCGCAAAGTCAGATTCAGAGTATGGGGGAGAAGCCGAGGACGAGAAGGGCTGGTACGGCTAGTTCGGATGATAGTGGTGTTTTGCTGAAGGATAGGGAACGCGAGCGAGAACGAGAACGAGAGAGGGAGCGGGAACGGGAGCGAGAGAGGGAGGAGAGAGAAAGGGAGCGGGAACGCGAAAGGGAAAAGGAACGCGAGCGGGAGAAGGCCAGGGCTGTTGGACGAGTATCTCCTCCAGCTGTTCCGACTCAGAGTCGTGTGCAGAAGAAGATGATAGTGAAGCCGCCACCGCTGAAGGACCTCGACTCACCACTACCACCTCCACCGCGCGAAGTACAATCAGCACCGCCTGAAGTCTCCAAGCACTCAAGGGACATATCCTCACCGATATCAATTCCACTCGTGTCGTCTCCCATGGAGATGACAGCCAAGTCCTCGCCCGAACGCGCTCGTAAACACCGCACCGCGCCTCCTACGCCTGGTCCCACATTCATGAACGTGCCTTCTCCAGCCTTTACAACGAATACTCACGAGGAGCAGGAACGAGTGTATTCGCCTAGAGAAGAAGATGAACAACGGAAGAGATCTCAGTCCTCTGCTCAGCGTTATCCTCCCACACCTCGACACCAGTCATCTTCTTCCGCAGCGGCGTTGGGTGGGTTCGACGAAGATGCTATCCCCACGAGAAGCCAGCTCGAGCGCGCGGCATCATATGTTGTCATCGCGCAGAATGGGATTAGAGTGCCATTCGGGGACTTGTTTAGGAACAGGAAGACCATCGTTATCTTCATCCGGCATTTCTGGTGAGTTTCGGTGTAATTCAAACGACCATGGTAGAAATACTGACCGATCATTGTTCATAGGTGCCCATTATGCCAGGACTACATGCACTCGATTGCAAGAACTGTGAACCCGGAAGCTCTCAAACGAGCGGGAGTAAGCTTGATGATTATCGGGAACGGGTCCGCTGCGATGATAAAAGCATACCGACGTAAGTCTCAAAAGATAATCTGTCGAGCAAAGAACTCACTATACACTTGTACGCCTTCTCCTTGTTTTCCGGGCTCCAACAGACATCTTCAGAACCCCGTTCGAACTCTATGTTGACCCAACGCACAAGGTCTACAACTCGCTGGGGATGACCCTGCGTACGACGAATCCGGGTCCAGACCATGAACGTGGAGACTACGTGAGACACGGACTATGGGGAGGAATCGCCATGGTGGTCCGCAACGCGTTGAGAGTGGGAATGCCGGTATGGGAGAAAGGTGGTGATGTTGCACAGCTTGGCGGTGAATTCGTACTCGGGCCTGAGTGAGTATTCTTCGTCGTGCTTCTCGTCTTGCGGTGTATGAGCTTGAAAACGTTCTGACGGAATTCTGCCCTTGTCTATTAGGTTTACGTGCTCGTACGCCCATCGTATGAAGAATACTCGTGGTCATGCGCCCATCGCGGAAGTTCTTGGCGCCGCGGGTGTGCCGACTTTCATCCCTCGTGAGGCACGCTCGCACGACGATGAAGAGCGCTGGATGACGAGACGCGACAAGAGTCTTGAGCGAATGCAGACCAAGCGGGAGAAGAGGCGATGCACTGAATCGGAGTGGTGCGATGTAGAAGTTCCGTACGATGAACGGAGCCAGGAGACTCATGGAGGCACCAGTTGGGAATCGAGAGGCCGAAGAAGTCATGATGCGGACGCGGAGGATACTGAGGAAGAGGAGCGGATCACAAGAAGAATTCGAGAGGCGAAGATACGAGCTCGCGCGAACAACCAGAGGAAAGCACCACGAAGCTATCGCGTCGTTAACCCAGATAAGAGTCACCCACCTGACGAGTTCCGAGACAAGTATGAGGTGTGGCATCCTGGTCGGCGGCCAACGATCTCGTCGGATAAGTCTGTTGAACACGACGAAGCATACATGCTGACGCAGGAAGTCTTGGCATATACCTTTGGCAATGACCGTAGTTAGAAATATTGTTTTCCTTATACCTTCTGCATTTGTGCATATTTTTTCCTAACATTATGCTGTCTCGTAGTCATTAGTGCACGCTCTTTATTCCAAGCTTTCACTCACCTTTGTATGTCGTGTTAGTCGTTGTCGAGCGTGTCGTTGTTGCTGAACCATGCAAGGAAGTAGTAATTCCAGAGTAAACTTGCGAGTATGAACTATATTAACAACGTACGGATACATTGATGCAAATGCTGAGTGCGAGTGTGTGAGAACTTGAACCGAATATCGATACAATGTAAGCAAGAGCCGACGTGATAGGGTATATTCATGATTATGCCCAGCTGTCGATGAGGGAGTCACGCATTTCACCAATGACCGCCGCAGAGCTTTGGCCTTGGAGTTCTATAGGCTAGGCGTCAGAAAGATAGAACTACTGTAATCGGAATACACTTACTGAATGCAGCCTCGATGACGCTGATTTCGGTAGCTGTGGTGTCGAGTCCTGTGAATGCACACCAGTCATTTACGACGAGACCAGCGCCGATAACATCTGAACCACGGTTGACAGTTCCAGCCTAAGAGTATTGACCATCAGACTGGGCACCAGGACCATAGTAAATCATCTCCAAACTCACAACGAGAGGGACTTGCAGCAAGCTGCTAAGTTCGTCCTGCGACTGTATACTGGTCTTTGGGTGAACCAATCCACCCTGGTTCGTGATCGCGCAATAACTGCCCACAAGGACGTTATCCGCAATTGTCTGTCGGAATACTTCGACTTTGAGAACGTCGGCGATGATCTCCTCCGTCTCGCGATCCACATCTGGGTGGACGAGGGCAACGTAGTCGTTGCAGGCGATGACGTTTCCGAGGGCAGAGAGTCGCTCTTCTACGCGTTGGATGGCGACTGCATCGGGGAGGGAGTTTCGAAGGTGTTGGAGTTCTTGGTCGGTCGTGGTGGCTGGCACTAATAGACCATGTCTGTTGCCTAGACAATTTATTAATATCGAGCTATAGCAGATAGAATAACGGCGCACCTGCTGTTAGACGGCCGACAATTCGTGTGCCACCAATCGTAGTATGTACGATCGGAATGACATCTCCCAACTCGCTTTCAAAGACGGAGTAGAAGTTTGTGCTGCCTTGCACGGCTGTGAGGCAGTAGCTGTTGGTAAGCTTGGCGAATACGCCGATGTCGCTGTTGCCCTCAAATTGTAAACCTGGTGAATTAACGCAGTGGTAAGTTGAAAACATATAATATGTTCAACAGGGATCGATGACTTACGGGTAGCCATGGGGAGGGGGGTTTTGTATTAGAGACTTGTAGAGGTTTTAGCTAACTTGTAAGAGAGTTTCTAAGTAGATGTCGGGAAGGAGAGCTTGGAGGACGAGGGAGATGATGAAGACGGTCGTGTGCAGGCTGCTTATAATTACTGCATTTTTCTTCCAAAATCAGCCACTGTCATTCGTCACATCGGCCCCGACACAGTTACGCAAGAGTCACAGTTGAGTCACACTCGTGTCACTTTCCGCGTGCCGCACGTCGGCACCGCAGTTTGAATGCACTCACGCCCAGAAAGGCAAGGGCGTGTGTTCGAACCGCGACCCAGTCAGGTCCCTGCACAGGTTTGTCTTCTTCCTGTGTTCTCTCCCGTTGACTCATGAGTACATCTGTCAGATAATACAGATATACAAGTCACTTCGGAGCGTGGGAGGTTCGATGCAGAACCGTATGCATGTCGGGCTCCGTTCATGTTTTCGGGCTTCTGCTATTCGCCACACCGCGACGCGACAGCGAACTGCGCAGAATGTTCACCGTCAAATATCTCAAATGAGTTTGGGTGGCCTCTCTACAGCACCTCCGGTTACAAAGATTGAAAAACTAGTACTGGATACGATCAAGGGGAGTGCCACCTCATTCAACCGTCAGTTACAACGTTGGCTAACCATTGATTGCACTCATAGGCGACAGGACCCATGTCATTCTCATCATATATGCAGATGTGCTTGTCTCATCCTACTGAAGGCTACTACTCCAATCCATCCAATCCGGTGTTTGGGGCAAAAGGTGATTTCATCACGAGTCCTGAGATCAGCCAGGTGTTCGGCGAAGTAAGTCGCCATTCAATTAGCTTGAGATCAATGAAGATAACGAACCTCAGCGCCAATGAAGCTTCTGGCAGTTTGGCTACTATCGCAGTGGCTCAATTTTGGCAAGTCAAAGCCAATCAAGCTAGTGGAACTTGGACCAGGCCGCGGAACGCTCATGGCTGACATCCTCCGTGTACGACCTCGCACTCAATGCCACTGCTGTTATGGTACTCATGTGGAGATATAGGTGCTATCGCAGTTTCCGGAAGCTCGCGCCGCAATAAGCGACGTCCTATTAGTCGAGAATAGCGATTCATTGAGGGCCACGCAGGCCACGAATTTACAACCGTGGGCTGAGAGGAATAAATTGAATCTTGCCTGGAAAAGCAACATTGACGAAGTTGATTATTCGGATAAAAATTACACAATGATTGTGGCCCACGAATTCTTTGACGCATTGCCGTTTCATTTGCTTCAAGTAAGTTCGCCTGTTCAGTGCAACTCTATGAATGCTCACTCGTGCACAGAAAACTGCTGATGGGTGGCGTGAGGTGCTCATCACATCCGGACCTGATCCAGCCGCACCAACTCAACTAGGTGCGAGCACGCTCTTAGTCGACGGAGCCTCACAAGGGTTTATTAAAAACTCCTCGCCACCACGTCTTCGGACTGTCCTATCACCAACAAGCACGGCCACTGCCAATCTACTTGGAGCATCTTCACCCCGTTTCGAGAAGATTCCCGTTGGCAGCCGGTTAGAAGTCTCACCAGTATCTTTCAAGATTGCGCGACGAATTGGGGAGCTCCTACGTTCCGATAGTCTCGGTGAAGCAGGTGCCTCAGGATGTGCCTTGATCGTAGATTACGGCGGAGAGAAGTCGTACGGTAACTCTTTCCGTGTAAGTCCTATTTCTCCTTATCCAAATTGTCTATTCCCAACTACCAGCAGCTGCAGTGTACTAATCTGTCCCCCTGATCTTCGCGACATGTAGGGATTCAAAGATCACAAAATTGTAGACGTCTTTCATCGTCCTGGAGAATGTGATTTGACAATCAATGTCGACTTCGCATACTTGAAAGATGCCATCGCTGATCTCGGTGTGTCCGGCTGGCTCTTTTATCTAGTTACTCTGTCATCTGACTTTCCGCTTCGACTATTCGTCCAATCAACCCTTCATTGATTTACACGGGATTCTGAAACTGGAATCCTCGCCTGCAGCAATGCCGTTGGGACCCTTACCCCAAGGAATCTTTCTCACACGTATGGGACTTCGATTACGGGTTGAGGCCCTCAAGAAGGCGGCGAAGTCGGAAGATAGAAAACACGACATCGAAAAAGCGACGAACAGACTCATCGACGCAACGGGAATGGGCAGCCAGTATCAGGTTCTTGCCATATCCGGTACGGGCCAGGTTCAGCCGTCTCCTGAACAAAGGTGGCCTTTCGTGGACGAAAAACCACAGCAATCCGTCACCCGTAATTAATCAACCGCGCTATGACAAGCGATAGATGATTCGCCTCGCCGCACCCTGTTCGATGATAAGTCTTAATATCACCTGAGTGCTCTTTACTCAATCATAACTATTGTGGCGATGGCTTAATAGTCAGATGTGGAGAATGCTAGGTCGTCTGTGACTTACAGGTAGGGACTGACGTGATTGAGGTGCGTCCAATTATTCCTGCCGCCACAGAATGAATGAAGTGGATTCTCTCTCATCGATAGCGTCGGAGCTACTTCTAGGTTTAGATTGGCTCAGCTATCGGCATGGTGACGTGAACTTCATTTCTCGTTCACCTCAAGTGCGGTGGCCTCACCACAGGAAATAAAGCCCGGCTCCTGCGGCATATAAAACCCGACCTGCAGAGAGGGTAAAACACGACTTCACTAACCGGTCTTTCCCACGTATCCTTCCAGTCTTCCCCAGTCATGCCTTCCTCTTCTTCTCAGCCAAAGAAGCTCATCCTAGTCATTGGTGCAACTGGTGCACAAGGACAGGCAGTGATCGACAGTCTTCTCGCTGCCGGTTCGGACGGATCGCCGTCGCAATACGCTATTCGCGCCTTGACACGCGATACGAACGGCCAAAGGGCCCAAGAACTCCGCCAGAGAGGTGTCGAGGTAGTACAAGGCGAGTAGCTGTGTTTCTTATCGCCGTCCCCACGTCTGACTCGAATGGGCATTTCACAGGCCTTGTAGAGGACTTTGAATCCATCTCAGCCGCCTTTCGAGGTGTCTATGGAGCATGGGTCAACACGGATGGCTTCACCATTGGAGAACAGAAAGAGATTCACGTGGGCATGCGAGTTTTTGAAATTGCGAAACAGACTCCCTCAATGAGGCACTATGTTTGGAGTAACTTGGACTACGCTTTGAAGGTTAGTATCTACGTTCCAGGTAATCTTCCGCCGTTGAATTTACCTTATATTCAGAAAGGAGGATACAATGAGGTCTACCGCTGCGAACATTATGGTCAGTGATTTCCCTCATAATAATTAACACTGGAACGGTGTACCTACCCACTATCACCCGACAGATGGTAAAGCCCGTGTTGCGGAATGGATACAGGCACAGCCGTCGCGAGTTGGCAACGATGCTATGTCTTGGAGTATAGTAACGAGCGGCCCGTACATGGATATGCTTTTCAACGTTCGTCGATCTCCTCGGTAGCATCATGACACGGTTAACTGATGCTACTACAATCAGATGATGTTCGGCCCGTTGAAGAAACGAGCGGATGGAACATACGTATTCGCCTCCCCTATTGGTGATGGACACGTCCCTATGATCGCCTTATCTGACTTGGGATTCTTTGCGCGTTACACATTCGACAATCGCACCTCGACATCCGGCCAGGAACTATCAATCGCGAGTGACATAGTAGGCTGGGATTACCTAGTATCAACCTTCCAACACGTCACTGGGGAAAAGGCCGTGTTCGTCCGTCAATCGTTGGATGATTGGTTCGCCAACTTTGACGGAGTCGATAAACCCGTCGCCAACGAACGGGCGGATGGAGACGGGTCTACAACATGGAGGAAGAACTTCTCCGGGTGGTGGGCCTGTTGGAGAGATGATATCATCTCTAGGGACATGGGGTGGATCCGGAGTATCAACCCCGGTACGATGACTCTGGAGAGGTGGATGAAAGAGCATGATTACCGAGGACAGTGGAAGAGGAGTATTCTGAAGAACACGGAGGACGGTAAGACGATAAGCCCTCGATGGAATCGTCTGGCACAGTTATAAGCTGCGCCTTGATTACTTTAAGTTGTGCTGCCGCAATCACTTAATTACAGGCATCCCCATCTTCTTATAATGTTCTCCTTCTCCTGATTTCACTTCTTGCTCCCCAGCGTGATAGTTCCATCACAGCTCGTGGGTACCACTTTGCAGCGGGTGCTTCTTGACGGACATTTATGCTTCTTGTAGCGACCATACTCCTTCGTATTTTACCACGTTTATGGTGGCCGGCCATTCACGATGCTTCTGTATACAGAATTCCAATTCAGTCGCTCAAGCTTCACTTGTACAAAGAATTTACTTGACGCTGGTCCGCTCTTCACGAGTTCTCCGGTCAGCTTCTTACTGAGAAAGAAGCGATAGCAGAGTTGAACTGTCGCAATATACGGTTGACGATCAATCGTACCAACGCAGGGCCCGAGTGAGAGAATGCTTGGGAAGTCTTAACGCAACGTAGTTCACTCAAAGGGGTACAACATGTCCTGCTACACTGCATGTCGCTGTGGTGACGTTCCGAATTAAATGCACGCGTCCTACTACGCGCAGCAACGAAATTCAGATCAATCAAGTTTTCCACATCTTTACCCAATCAACGAGCTCTGCGGCTTTCCGTCTCCCCTCTGCGGCTAATTGTCCAGTCTCACCCTCTGTCCTCTTCTTCATCTTGCGATCTCGTCCTTTGTCGTAGGCCTCCTGCACAGCAGCAGCCCAATCGCCCGCTTCGTACGCACTCCTCGAGAGCTCAACGCCTACACCTTCCTTTTTGAGATACAGCCGAAGACCATGTTCCTCGATAAACAACGGCCGCGGGACGTACACAAACGGCGTACATGCGTCAACACACTCCGACACAGTTCCATAACCCTGCAGAATAAGACACATAGAATTCCATTTAGCTCTGGGTGATCAAGGCACAGGCACAGAATATGCATGAAATCGATGAGACGACGAAGTAACTCACTAGTTTGCCAAGTAAGACATCAGCAATGGCTGTCAGATCAGGCATGTACACGTCCTTGGGAGCAACGAAGAAGCTGTCCGGTAGATCTTCGCCGCCTTCGGCTGCCCAATCTTTTGGAACACCGCAGACGATAGCGATCCACGAGTCATCTGGGAGTAGAGTGCCCTCTTCCTCCTCTTCGTCCAGTGCGAGATCATCAATCGAATTAATGCTAGAGATAGTGGAGAACACGTCTATGTCTTCTGCTTGGGGCGTAGGTGGAATAACAACGGTATCGAAGACAGGCGCAGTCGCAGATGTCGGAGAGGTTGGGATATTGGCAGGAGGTGCACCAGGGACCATGAGGAGGGATTGCGCCCGAGTACGTCGACTACCAGAACGGGACAGGGTACCCGGTTTACGGGTAACAAGACTCCTCTTTCGACCCAATGCGCTCGTTACGATGTCTACATCCTTTTCTTCTACATTCTGCGTACCGTTGGATTGGTCACGATGGTTCAGAGTCGAAAGGCCAGTGTCGAGATGCGTCTGAGGCGTGTTTGCAATTTTGGAGGGCGCAAGAATGCCTGAGTCTGGTGTGCCTGAGCCTGATGCAGATCGGCTGTGTGAACGGCTGTGCGTCCGACTATGCGAGTGAGGCTTGTGAAAGATCTGTCCTCCAAACGAGACGATAAGAATCTTTGCGTCAGGGCCCCGCAGACGGGCAGGCACACCAATAGTCGCTAAGAGACGATCACGTCCTGTCGGAGTGTATATGGTAGCGTTGGGTGAACGGACGAGGAGTGGCATAGAGACGACGGATCGTGCGACTTGTTTCGTGGGGTATTCTGGAGGGAAGGGTATCTGCGCAAGAAGATCCAGCTTCGATGGCTGCTCTAGTAAATTGGCGATGATCTGAGGCGTAAACTTATGTGTTGATATGTCGACCCAGTTAGGAGACGGAAGGGTAGGATAGCTGAAGAACGAAGGTATAGGGATTGCGCCAGGAAGCCGTAGTAGTAAATCGGCGCAACGGTACCCCGACCATATCTGTTCCACAAGAGGCTGTAACTCTGGAAGAGGAATGGGAATATCCGGTGGTAGTCTTGGTACAGATGGATCCAGCTCTTGATCGGTTTGGGGTTCAGTGCTATCTACCAACGGCGTAGCCAGATAACTGAACACTGAGTCAAAGGAGAAGTTAGTGATGAGAACCGAAGGTATCCCAGCTGTATTTGCGGCAGCACTGATATGTCTCAGTGAATGTTATGTAAATTGTAACCGTGCGCTGTACTTACCATCCAACGAATGCCGCATCACTTAGGACGCAATCCGCCTCGATTAAACGAAGCCAACGAGATTCTTCCTCAATCATGCCGTCTTTACGCTCCAAGAAGCGCTTGAGAACTTGTAAGCTGGCCTGTCGGTCTACTCGGTAACTGGAGGCCCAACAGTCAACATCAGAGTCAACAAGGAGAGCTGATGCTCACGCCAAAGGCTGTACGATCACTGGATCTATGTTCGCATTTCTATACAATGCTGTTAGATGTCAGATCGGTGAGAAGAATTACCATTACCATGATCAAGACAAACTAGCCTCACCACCCAATGCAATGCTATCGGAAAACACCAGTTCTGGTGCAGACGATACGATGTATACCACGGGTTTGGGCCTAAGGCTCAAGAGATGGGAGGTGAACGCAGATACTCGCGTCGCATGACCATAGCCTAGGTGACTCTTCGTAAGGTGCGGAGAAAGGTAGAGAGCTTATGATTGAAACTCACCATGGCCGGAGCAGTAGTACGCGAACGTAAAGCTCGTGTCCAGTGAGCTGAAGGTCATCGCGCCTGACTCGGACTCAGTAGCACAGAGTCACTAGTTTGCGACACCAGTTTCTGAGAGAGTACCGGGTGACCTGGCGTTGGGTAAGACCAGTGTTTCGTTTTATCCCGAGACTATATGTTCGCGAGTAAGCACAGCCTGAACTACGTGGACGGGTCGCACTCACCAATCAGACTTCCCGGCGAAAGCTATATAATCTGGGCAAGTGGAGAGTTACCAAGCAACATACAACGTTCAGTACGTGTCTGCTTCTTATAGGTGAAGTACATGCGCACAGGAAAGAAAACCCTTCGAAGTTCGTTGTTGTAGGTCTCGGAAAGGAAACAGTCGCTTTCAAACTCCTCATCGATTTTGACGTGCCAAGTGAGAGATCGCGGAGTCTACAATCATCTCCGCCCGTCGGCATGGTACTCGGCATTTGGGAATGTCGGCCGACTCGGTTTTGCAGGAGCACAAGCTCACCGTGCTTGGCCGTAGTCCACGAAGTCAGTGGAGATGTGGGTAGAAACCAAGTCTTCTGCGTTCTTACAACACATATTCGATAACAAAAGAAATTCTCATGTGTGGAGAATTCAGTTTACGGAAGGCCAGGAATGCAGCGCGGACCGGTTCACTTCACTCCTGAACTGATATCAACCGAACCGAACGCGTCGGACCAATAATCTTGGATCGGCTGCAACTGATTTGTCCTCGTTAATCTCTACCACTCATCTGTAGCCCTAGTTTGTATTCTCTTCCTTGTTTACTGTATCATGTCAGACTGGGGTAAGATCCTTTTCATTAGTGTACTCATCCAAACAATCTAACGAGTTAAAAAATCAGAAAACGACAGCGATTCGCCTGCTGAAACTCCGGCTGCACCTGCTGTGAAGAAACATGTACCCGTGAAAAGCAAGTGGGAAGGCGAGGACGAGGAGGACAACGGGCCAGTCGTGAGTTCCTTTGCTTGTATCCAAAGTACATAGGTGAGCTTATTCTCCTTGTCGTGCGCAACGATCGTAATGATCAGAGCGACTGGGAAGACTCTTCAGATGAAGATGAGAAACCAAAAGCTACGACCACCTCCGCTGCCGCCCCTCCGAAAAAGAAGGGTACGCTGAAGCAAAAGTTGGCGGAGAAGGCGGCTGCTGCCGCTGCGAGGGCAGATGAGGATGAGGACTACGATGAGGACGCAGTGCTCGATCCGCGAGAGAAGGCTAGGCGAGATAAAGAACGCGAACTGAATGCCGATCTGAACAATGCTGCTGATTTGTTGGGTGCTGCTGCGCTTGGCGGTGCGTTTATATGAAGCATCTACTAGTCTCGCGTGGTGTACTGATGCTAAACGGTAGGTACCTCGTCGAAGGAGCTTGATTCTCTGATTTCTGCGCAACCACGGACGAAGGACGACTTTATCAAGCTGTCGAACGACATCATCACCTACATCATCAAGCGACACCAAGATAAGCCTCTGTACGCGACCTTTGTGGAACACCATGTGCGGGAGCTGGCGCAGCCGCTACGGGACGTCGAAGTGCGAAAAGCTGCTAGCAGTCTGACGACGCTAGCGAACGAAAAGCAGAAGGAGCAACGAGACAAGTCATCTGGTAAGAAGAAGACTAAGGGTGCGGCTAAGCCTGGCCTTGGTGCTGCGAAAGTAGCCAGCAAGTGCGTGCTCTTCTTATTTGCTGCGGAGTTCAGTGTGCTGAATTTATGTTAGGCTGGACACTTCTGTGTACGACGAAGCTCTCGATGACTTCGGCAGTCGTGCAGACGATTTTATGTAGATCGTGCATTGTTAACAAATGTAGCATACGTGCCGTATACCTGTAGCTCAATCTGTCGTGATACTTACAACTTTACTCAAACTCATCTTCGTTGCCAGTCGATAGGCGCTCACGAATTGGATCCTCGATATACGGGTAATTTGGTTTACTGTGGCTTCTACCATGCTCGATGTCAACCCGTTCAGCTGTCGATGCTGCCCCGAACAGTCGTAGAAAATGCTCCCTATGACATCAAACGTGTTTGCGTATATATAAGGCAGACGAGAATTAGTTCTGTGTCTTCCACCTTTCTCCCCTGCCACCATCTCCGCCCGTAATCTTGCCTCTGTATAATTATCTAGCACTTTCTATACGTGCCCAGTGTCTGACACGGTGATAGCGTCACATCCCGCCGAAAAGCCCCAAAAGGCAACGTCGGGCTTGCGATTCTAACATAGCCAAACAGCGTGGCACATTGACAGACGCGCCTGAGGCTCTCACAGTTGAACCGGGTTCTCCATCGCTCTCCACCTGCCTCACACTGCCTAACGACTGCTCACGACTTACTCTTTACGACCTCCATGTATTCCCTCTGAACCCTGTATTCCTCACAAAACCAAATGCCTGTCTTGCCTTCATCGCTAGCTCTCTTCGCCCTTGCTTGCCTAAATGAGATCGCGGCTGCGCAAACCAACTATGCCGCCATACCAAGGTACGCCGCGTATTCGCTCGAAACTTATGCATAACATATGAAAGATGAATATGATTTAGATGGGGCCAGGCTGTAGCCCTAGTAGAAGATGTACTATATATTCACGGTGGACGTACAGATCCGTACAACCAGTACTCGTACTCCTCCGCACCGATCAGTAACGACCTCCTCTTGCTTCCACTCAATACCTCCTTCGACCCCGGGACACCCGATTTCCAATATGTCGGAGGATGCTCAAGCTGCTCATCCTCCCCAGGGCCCGCCGTGGCCTGGCACACACTTACACCATTCAACTTCTCTGGGCTCCTGCTATTCGGAGGAGCCACAGGTCCCAACTCACCTGGGATCCTACCGGATGGCTCAGACTCAGCCACACTTTTAGCTGCGTTTGACAAGAGTGACCCTTCGTGGAACTATGAAACTCAGTCGTGGGCAAATGAGCCTATGAGGCGTATTCATCATTCCGCCGTCTTGTCTCGCAGCAAGGTATGGATAGTGGGCGGTGAGAAGGCAGACGGCTCAGGCACCGCGTTCACCGAAAGCTATGTCTTCGACTCTCTAGTTCCCTCCTTCACTCAGATCTCCTCAACCAATGGCCCTCCCGATATCACGGGACACAACTCTGTTGTCCTTTCTGACGGATGTCTACTCGTATTTGGAGGTTATTCGCCATCCCAATCCTCCTTGATACCCTTTACCAACATATGGTCGCTGGACACGACCAAGTCGAACGCCGCATGGACTACTCTCACTGTGTCGGACACCTCGCTACCCTCACCTCGTCGCGCGTTTGCAGCTACACTTCTGGACAATGGCAAGATTCTGATGCATGGTGGAGCTGATGCTGCGCTTCAAACCACATACGCGGACGGATGGATTCTCGACACGACACAGAACCCCATGACATGGACCAACGTCAGCCAGCTCGCCCAGCTCGGCCCTCGTCGAGACCACTTCGCCGTGGGACTAGGCTCGACGGTTATTTTCGGCTTCGGTGAGTTTGATCAAATTACCATATGCCCTCAGATTCTGGGGTTCGTAGAACTCAGACTGACGTCGATCCGGTATTGTGCTTGTTGTAGGGTACGCACAGAACGGACCGGCTTCGGCTTCATTGGACGTTTTCGACGCGTCTTCCGGGACTTTCTTATCGACGTTTAGCCCGCCGCCGTCAGTGGCCTCACCAACCATTACGACGTTGGGTCCGCCAAATCAACCGACTGCTACCTCGCCCGGTCAGGCTCCTCCAGGATCAGGAGAGTATCCCCTCCCTACCAATTCTCCAGGAAGTGGTGGTGGCGGAGGTAGCGGTAGTGGTAGCGGGAACGGCAATGGGAACGGCAGCGGCAACGGTAGTGGTAATGGGAACGGGAGTGGTGGCGGGAATGGCGATAATCCTGGCGATCCGTCAGAAGCAAGTGACTCAGGTCATCGTGACACCGTTATCGCACTATCGACTGTCTTCGGCGTTCTTGGCCTCGTAGTGGTTACGGCCGGCGCTGCCTGGTATCTCAGAAGGCAGCACTCACGGAACAGCTTCCACATGCTCGGCGCTTCTGGTGACGAAGAGAGCCCCGCCTCCGCTGGCCCTGTACCGATGGCCGGGATGCATGATATTGGAGGAACCATACCGATTGTGCGTACCGTTCGAGACAGACTGAGCAAAGTTGTTCCCGGTATGACGCCAACACAAACTCGAGGCCGTCGCGATATGCTCGCGGAGGAAGACACCAGAGAGTTCGGGTCCTGGTACGCGGTTCGTCGGGATGCAAGTAGTGGACAGTCCTCTCGGATGTCTGGGCGTCGACCTGCCCTCGATAGGATCTATGGCTCTCTGGCCAGCCTGCGGAGCGCTGGAGGTGCTATGCTTGATTATGCTGCAGGAGCAGCTGGTGCTCGTGGCATCAAGTCTCGCGAGGCGAGTACTAGCACGAAAGGAAGTATCTGGCAGAGGAACGAGAAGTCTGGTTCATATGACCCGTACTCTGATCAGACGAACCTGATATATCAGGCACCCTCACTTGTGGCGTCTCGTCCTCGAGGTGGAAGACAACAATCCTCATATACCTATGTCGATCCGTTTGACGACTACGACGTCGAATCTCTCAAATTCGACCCTGAAGTCGCTTACCGCGACGAGTCTGACGACGACGAGCTAAAGGGCTACCCTACTCTGCGAGACCCTCCACCGCGTACCAAACTTCAATCACCTGCGAGACTCGATCTTACCCGCCTCACGCCTCCATCCGAAGATAACTCCTTCGCCACCCTTTCCGTACCATCATTCGGATCCGACTCCACGCAAACTGCGAGTGGGACTGGGCCACACAGTCCTCTGTTTGCTACGTCCTCGAACAGTTCTCACGAGCCTCACTCCCCTGTCAGTGCCAGACGACCGTCCTCTATCATCGATGCCAACCCGAGTATCAGCCAGAAGATGGGACGCTCGAATACATGGTGGGCGCGTTTCGCGAAGGCGCCTCTCGAACGTGCGCGCAGCAACTCGAGCTCGAACTCAACCCGCCCAATAGAGTTCCGAGACCCGAACCCACCGCCTCGTCTGCTCACTATCGAAGAATCGATGCACTCGAACTCATTAGATAGTCCGGAGAGCAAGAAACGCAGTGGTAGCGGTGGTCATCGACAGATGTACTCTCAGATACACCATGGACGTTCTCAGTCCTCGTTGCAAACTGCTCGCACTGCGGATTCAGAGACACTCGAGCGCATGGCGAACACGATGCAGATCGTGCAGAAGGGTTCGTCGTCGAGTAAAGGCCCGAGTCGGGAAACCTCTGGCAAGGACGATGAACACTCGATCGACAATGTCCCGTTGGCACCCCTACACTCTCCATCTGCACTTGGTAGGCCCTTGTCTATCATCTCAGGCAGTCCGGCGGCGGAATCAGGACCGAGCTTCGTGCAGTCACCCACAGAGATGTCACATGAAGAGCAATCGTATCAGCCTCTTGCTCTGGGTGAGGTGGATGGCCCTAGACGTCCGTCGCCTGTCAAGCGACCGTCTTCATCGAGGGTGGCTGAGCAAATCGCAGCGTACGAACGGCGCATGTCGCAGTCGTCGCCGGATGAACACGGCAAGTTCTCTCCCCCGCCGCATCGCATGAGGAACAGTGCGTACGGGCTTGCGCCGAAGGCCTCGTTGTTTGTTGCGAACCCCGATCACAGACACGGGTCTTCTGGTGATTCCTAATCCTGCCTTTATCCTTCCTGGACTTCCCTCTCCTGTGGTATATGGTTGATTTATTGCTTTTATCTGCGCTTTCTTCCGCTTGCTGCGAACATTGTTTGGACATTTTGCGTAGATCTAGGATATCCTTTGCTCTTTGGCATTGACTTGTAATACTTGCTTTGCTTGGTTTATCGCTTCTCCCACAGACAGCCTAATCCTCTTCCGTTTCATTTGACGACCATTCACGATGTTCTTTGCGCACTGGTTGGTGCTTTTTACGATCTGTAGCTGTAATCTTTCCTTTCCTCCTGGTCAGCTACTTCTGACGACAACAGACTTGGTTACTTTTGTTGTATGCTGATGTTATTGTAAGTAGAGACGACGTGTGTATGAGAACTTGAAATTCTGAGAAAAGCTACCTATGTGGAGGGCTACATGGACAAAGTACTACTTTAAACATAAACGAACAAACTATTGATACAGAGCAAGATGGGGTAGAGGCTGTTTCCGTAGAAACAGTCGGACAGCAAGTAATGACCGAGCGTGTGACTCGGGTGGAGAGAAAACTACCAGTGCATTCCAACGACGTGAAAACTATATCTTACATGAAAGAATTCCCCAAAGCAGTCCCAACGAAGTCCATAGGTTGCATGGCGTAGATCCATACGACGCTTCTGAGTCCACGTATTACGCCAACTAATACCCGAATAATAAGGCCTAATCATGTGCATAGTCATAATGAGGGACAGGCATCATCGCTTCAGGTGCATAGCACGCTTGAAAGTCTGCCATGACGTCCTGTTTCTTGACTTGTCAAAGTCCGAAAAGATGAAGTCCCACCTAATAAGGAACGCGCACATGCGAGATCAGTCCCGGATTGGAACAACGATGCGCATCGTCGAAGACTCACTTGATAATCATATCTCCCTTGCCAACGTTCTTGCCATGTTTGCGAATGGCCATCCCGGCTCCTTTAATCCGTGTGCCATCTGCGCCCTCGACGAGTGAACGAGGAATAGGCACGGCATACTCCTTCCCATTCAGCGCCTTCAGATACACCTCGTCCTCTTCTTCCGTGGATGAATGCCCCCCACGATCGTCAGACGGAGGATATGGTCTTGTATGCGGATCTGCCCATGGCACCTGTACAGACACGAGCAAGTCGTCTCCTTTCCTCGTGAACGCAGGGTGCGGATGAACCTCCACTTTGAACACGATATCCTGGAAGACCCCGTCCTTCCTCTCGTTTCCCACTCCCGCTACTCGTATCTCCGTCCCGTCGTGCCAGTTCGGTGAGACTTTGACATCGATCTTGACGTCCTGCGTCTTCCCCGAGCGTAACGTGCGCGTGATGCGATAGTGTTGCGAGACACCTTCGTACATATCCTCAAGAGTAACCGGGAGAGGAAATACCCAATCGGAGTCATTCGAGTCCTGATCCTTATCTTTGCTATCGTCTCCCAGCCCTCTCAATTTGGATTTAGGCGTGCGCAAAGGGTGGAGGGGTGAGCTGAGATCTGCGAGATCGACGAACTCATAGTCGGTATCTTCCAGGGGCGTGTTGGACTTGCGAGTGAAATGAGACTTCTTCGGATATAGCTCCCTGTCATCAATAGATTAAACATGGTCAGAGGGGATATTAATTAAAAGTGCCGTGTGCTTGAGAAAAACTCACTCGTCGTCTGAAGAATCGTTCGAGGGTTTGCTACTATGGGTGTGTGTAGGTGGGTCGGGACGGCGTTTCTTGAGTTTCTTCGATACTGACTGCGCAGGATCAGACGACTGGTCAGGAGTACTGTTGGTGCAGTGACGGCAAGTTAGCGTATTCTGGGCAACACAGAGAGAAAGAATATAGCTTACCTGCGCTTGTGGTGTTTGTCCTCCTTTAGAGGTACAGACTCTCGGCGAGGAGTACTAGTACTGGCGCTGCTATACTCTGAAGAAGGGCGACTGGAACTCGGGTCGGAGCGCGTCGTGGAGTGATGATGGTTCGTTTGAGTAGCTGGCTTGTGAGCCTCCTTGTGTTCTCTGTTGGGATTATGTCAGTCCACCAAAGCGCGGGCTCATACAGAACCACTATACATACCTCGGCTTGCGCTCCTTTTCCTCCTTCAAAGGTACGGACTCCTGCCGCGGAGAGCTCGTTCTATCACTGCACTCTGTATTTGCACGTCCAGAAGTAGAGCTGGAAGTTGATGCCGCGCTCGGTGTTGAGCTCGGGGCAGTACGAGTCGCATTATCAGACTTGTCCGTCTTCTTGCGTGGTTTATGTTTACGATGTCGCTCCCGCTCTTCCAGTATCTTGAGATACGCGTCTTGTATCTGCCACAGTCCTCAATCAGCCTCTTGGCAGCTCCCGCATTCGAAACGAAGCTTCATCACACCTCGACGAACTTCTCCTGCGCCTCCTCCTTATTGTCCTGGCACCGATCGGGATGCCATTTCAAGGCCTGTGGGTATAATTGAGGATGTTACATCGCTAATAATGTGTGCCAACTCACGAGCTTTTTGTATGCAATCCGAACCTCGTCGTCGGTAGCATCCGGCTGCAAATTCAGTCTCTCGTAGAGAGCAGCAGTCTTTGTCACGGCGGCAGGCATCGCTAGTGGCAATATTCAAGTATGATACAGTGAAAAAGTAGAGTCCAAAGGATATAGATAGATGACTGTCGCGAAAGACGGTAAGAGAAAGGTTGAGCAACCCGAAGGCGCGAAGGTGGGTAATTATACGGGTTTGAGGTAATAGTGGAGGCGGTGTGCTGTGAACGTATCAACGATGGCAGAGTCACAGGGTCTGGAATCGTGGGTGATATTCCACTCGAGGTTGCCCGGCTAGATCCTGCTGGTGAGCGAATAGTCCCTGTTCTTCCGCCTCATGGTGAACACGCCGCTGAGGGGAGCCCGTCGTTGAATGATGTTCCCTTGTCATTGACGCAGGATCTTCGATGACCGCAGCTACAGCTCTACTACAGTGTCAGTTGAGCTGGATATACGGAAGAGGTACCGGTGCAAGAAGGCGCAAGTAGGATGGAGACCATCCGAATACCGGTATCATTAACGGCGGTTTTCGAAGGTCTGGTCCCTACACGTGGCGGCCATCTACGTAGATGGGCTACAAAAGCTTTGTTCAGTACAGCTTCTGAAGCCAGATATCCATGATTCCGCATAACTGATGCACTTGTGTGCCTGATGGAGGGACGTAGGAATCTTGTACCTTGAGGTCACGGTGCCAGTGCGCGTAGAGGCCTTTAACGGTGGATTGTCATCGGATTTAACATCGGAGCGTGGAGGGATCCCAGGGATGATAGGGATAGTAACCCAAGAATCTTTTTGAGGAAATCGAAAAGGCAGAACGCGTCCAAGTTCAAGATGAACAGTTGGCAAATATGGTGATACACTCTGCCCGGCATCTGCCGCGACAGTCGAATGAAGGAAGTGGTACTTTGAACCCTCACATCCTCCTCGACGCTTGACAGGCAAGAGGAAATACAGTAAGTAATCTCATCTCTTCACGTGTGGAATCAAAACTACTGCTGCCCACAACCAACCCGCACCTGGCCTTTGATTACCAGCCAGCGAGTTGACGTAAATTGTCTCGTTCGCAAGGTTCCTGCGACTGCACAAAGTAATTCGCTGTGCAATAACAACATTATTGCCGGACTGGCCCACAATGAAGAAGTCATGGGGGAGATCACCAGCTACATGGGCCGAGCCACGACGTATTAGTACGCTTTGCCTTTCAGTACGAGTTGAGCTGATGCATTTTCGCAGGCCTACCGATAGCGCGAAGTAGTTCGAACAGGAAGGAGGAAAATCGAGCGGTTTGGTTGAAGGTCCATCGTCGCACCGACGACCGTCTCCGGTATTATCCCAAAGGCCTCACCGGCCTTACCACGTTGATCAGAGGTTGACCGGCAACCGGTTAGGATTTGGATGTGCAACGTGTTGGACGTCTCGTTCAAATAATTCTGTATGGCAAGACATATAGTAACGTTAATAACAAACATAATATGATGTCTTGCAGCTCCGAGTCACCTCCATGGCCTAATATAACTTCTCCTTTGGTTCAAAGGTCACTGTAACAGCTGAACAAAGTTGCTGGTCCTTAACGAAGTTCGTTGCTTGCTTCGGCGTGTTCACAAGTCGGACTATTGTAGGCGTAACGTGCGCAATGCAATACGTAGCCATCTGTTATTGCTCTAAGGTTCGCTCAGGATAACATCGGGCCAGGTGGCGGTACGTGGGAGAGTCACGACTCGGCGCTTGGTGTGGCGTGCACTACGCGCGGCGTGGTCTCCTTGTTTATGAACTTGTACTCGAACTTTGCGATTGAAGTTCGAGCTGAACAATCGGACGAGCAGGTCGTACTAACTTGAACCTCAACAGGTCTATTATAGCGAGCATGGCTGAGAATGTAGCTGATACAAGGTACGTACTCGCTCTTGTCCTGCCACCGAAGTTGACGCCACTGCCATTTGGACCGAAACCCTAGGCTGGACGTGCAACTGAATGTGCACGAGTGTCTACGAATTTCAGAAATTAGAGCCGAGATATTCAATACACTCCAACCTGCAGACTGTGCAGTGCTGGCGCGGACATGCAAATTGTTCCACCATGAGGCGATGGATGCTGTATGGGCTGATCTACAAAGCCTCCTCCCACTGGTCAGGTGCATGCCTTTAGATCTCTTAGACGAGGCAATAGTATTATATCCAGACGGCTGGGGTATGAGGCCTCGTGGTTCAGGGAAAAGAGTCGAAATCGTAAGTATCCCTGTATATCGCTACGTGGAAACCGTATTCACACCTTAGTACACTGGCATAAGAGTTTCAAACGGGTCCCCACCGAAGACGACTGGAAGATGTTCTGCAAACATGCACATCGTGTCAAGAGCTTGAGGCTTCCCCATAACCAGATACTGCATGCGCTCATTACAGGCCAGTCATCTGTGTACGCCAATCATAGTCTCACCGACGAGGCGATGGTCACCTTGGTCACGTTTATTCGTGATTATGTCACTCCAGATAAGCCAGGACAATCCCGATGTCTATTTCCGAGGCTTGTTAGTCTCAGGGTAACCACCGGGGAGCATGTCTGGTTTCCGAATTACGTAGAAAGCCTCTGTGGGGCGACACTACAGTCATTTGTCCTGGACTACGATAGGGCAACCTTCCATGCGGGAGATACACGCGTGTATGGCAGGCTGGTGGATATCCTGCCAACGTTCCAGTCGATCTGGCCCAATCTACGCTCTGTACGTCTCGTCGAACAGTTTTTCCTGACCAACGCAAGGCAGGATACGACTTTCGCACACAAACTAGACGCATGGCTCAGTGGAATAGCACGATTGCAGTCGCTCCGTGTACAACTTCCTATGCAGTCGTCCATCGTGAAGACCATCTCTCAGCTCCCAGAACTGTGTGATTTACGTTTCGTCGGCGAGCCAAATGGACCTCACGACGACGATATGCCAGTGCAACTCTCTCCTCCTTGTTTTCCATCGCTACAACGCTTTCACCTGACTGCTTATTATCCCGACTCGCCGATGGTTCTCCTACGTGCCCTTACAGCCTCCACGCCCATCCACACCCTTACTATCCGTAACATGTCACAGGCAGATGATCCAGGCTTGTCCCAATGTGTCACTGACATGTTCGAGGCGATATCCCACCTGCCGACTTTGAAATACCTCGATGTACAAGTCAAAGAGAATTCATATTCGGAATGGGACCCACTCTATGAATTTAGCCTTTCCAAAAAGCTGTTGTCTCTGCTTCACTCTCTTCGCCAATTGAAGCGAATCAAGTTGTCAGGATTCCCTGTCAGTAGCCTCACGGACAGTGACCTCATCAATGCTGCCGCCGCTTGGCCTGACCTGGAAAACCTCCAATTCCATGTTGAAGACCTCCAAGACGGAACAACACAGCCGCCGGACACCACATTGGCCGGTATTCAAGCGCTGTACAACGGCTGCCCTAATCTGAAGGAGGTCTTCCTCGCCGTCAACGATAGCATTCCCATGACCGACGGAATTCTCGACATACCGCCCGCGAAGCCTCATTGCGTGATGGAAGACCTTACGCTGAATTTCCGAGCCGATAATGACCAGGCGCTTCAACCGGGCAGCGATGAGTACATAGCGATGCTTGTGCGTCTTATGTTTCCGGAGTTGAGGAATTTCGCTCCGTGGACATTGGATGCCCATGTGCGTGACTGGGATGGATCAACAGTTAGGAACTGGATTGCTTACAGGAAGATGGAGCCAGCAGACGTTCGATCCCTGCTTGAACGCCGAATTAGAGATGAACGTACGGCTGGACGTGCTTGACTTGTAGGTGGCTGAGATCCTCGCAAGAAGTCTAGTATAGCTGCACTCATCTTCTGTGCATCGCGAGTGTGTCATCAGTACCAGTAGTCAATAGACAGACAGGGTCTTTTCACAATTGGAGTTATCTACAACGCGTCTAGTCACGAGGTAAGCTTTACTATTGAGTGTGATTAATCCTGTCGCCGGGACCGCCAATTACAACTCCCTTCAAGTTTTTCTAAGCACAAAACGCGGCGGGATACGCCCCAGTGCGACCTCGTAGCTGAGTCATATGACCGTGTGTGCTCAATCATGGGATTCATGGCGCTTTGCTGAATTCGCTTCCTCCCCCATACTTCAACTTGCAGTTGCTTCTTTCGAAACTTATCCATACGATAAAACACCATCTTACCCGCAGGAAATTCATAGATGCAAAACAGCGTATCACACAGATGCCTTGGTATCCCAGAGATCCAAACCGCCATCCTGACGACTCTCAGACCATCAGATTGCGCAAAGCTAGCTCGCACTTGCACCTGGTTATATGCCCAGGCTGTGGACGTTGTATGGCAAGACCTGCCGAGCCTTGCCTTGCTCGTAAGATGCATGCCTTCCGATTCAATTGTGGAAAGCTCCAACACAATTGCACTTATCGTAAGTCTCTTCCAACATCTACGAGTGTCAAGTATAGTTCTCTCACCTCTACCAAACCGTCAGAGCTTTAGCCGTGAGCCAACAGAAGCGGACTGGAAGCTGTTCCACAAGCACACTCGCAGGGTCAAGCGCTTTACCGAAGCGACTGGCCTTTTTCCTCGAGAGTTATATACAAACAATATAACGCGTACTTCCTATATATCCGTCGATTATAGACTCGACCACGGAGCTCTGCGCACAGTAACAACCCATCTTTCTCGGAGGGCTGCTGATGACAAAATGTTTTCGCTCTTTCCGTACCTTGTCTCTCTAAACATCCTGGCTTTTCCCAATGCACAATTTCCCACCCACCTGCCTCACCTATGCTGCGATACACTGACGTCGCTGGAAATTGACTTCAATAGGGGCACTCGAGACTCCGCTTATGTCTGTGAGGACTTACGCTGCAGCTTCTTGCTCATCATTCCACAAATCAAGCACCGATGGACTGCCATTCGCGACATATCGCTCATCGGAGACCCGTTTCCGCTGGCGGCTGGAACTATATACCAAAGGGAAGAAATCGAGTTCCAAGCATGGCTGCGAGGCCTCCATCAACTACGATCGTTCCAAGGGCGTACGCAATCAGCGCTGCAGATCGTTGAGACGCTCTCACAGCTTCCTCACTTGGAGAGCTTCCGTTTACTAGCTAGCGAGGACCACTCCATCCCTACTATATCTCAATCCTCCACACCATGTTTTCCTTCCCTCCAGACATTCGACCTATCCCTTTCCGATTCTAACACTCCCTCTCTGCTCCTCCAACCGCTCGCTCAATCCTCTACCCTCCACACTGTCAAGATCGAATACTGTTACAACACCAAAGTCTCTAGCGAGACTCTGATCGACTCTATCACAGCCCTCTTCACCGCACTCTCCCACCTTCCTCTCCTCTCTATCCTCAACTTTCTTCTCAGACCGCAAGCCTTCAACGGCGCCCCCTCCCTTACATCCACATTACTTTCCTCACTGTTCCCCCTACACCACATACGACTCATCCATCTCATTGGATGGCGCGATATCTCACTCACGGATGGGGACCTCAAAAACGCTGCCACCGCCTGGCTCGAGCTCGAAGACCTCCAGCTGTCCGTTATGGACATGAAGCAGCTGTATACGGAGACGACGGTGCCAAGAACAACTCTCGCAGGCGTTCAAGCGTTGTACAATGGGTGTCCGCGTCTTGTGTGTTTAGACGTCTTAGCGAACGTCGATGAACTCGTACCATTGGTCACGACCGAGGACGCACATAATCGCACTGTTGTGAGTGTCCTGCGAGGGGTAGAAGTGCCTTCGCCGCACACGCGCGTCGTACCGTTAAAGACCCTGGTGTTGGGACTCGCCGCCTCTGACGATGCGTGGATGAATGCAAAGTGTGGCAAAAAGATCGCGATGTTGGTATGTCTGATGTTTCCACAGTTAGAGGCATTCGTCCCTTGGACGGACAGCTTAAGTGTCAACTATGAGTGGGATGATGAGGTGAGAGAGCAGTGGGAGATGTATCGGGAAATGGAGGTTGGGAAGGTGAGAGCTCTGATGAGCGAGTTGAGTGGATAAAGAGTCAGAGTGATGTGCGCCAGTGCATGAGGGCTCGAAGGTCGGCTAGAGGGAGGTTTGAGTAGTCTGTGGTTTGTACATGTCGTACCTGTACTTACCTCCTGAGTAGTACTATGCGTGACATCGACCAGAAAATCTCTCGGTCAATTGCTCGAATTTAGTAGTCAACTATATCACACTCGAATTTCCGAAACCGAATGCCATCATCATTCTATCCGTACATCTGGAGCACATCAAGCCTCTAACGACTCGTGCGTGATTCGTTCTACACATCTTGCGTTCTAATTATTTGTATACGTACATAAGTTTCTCTCTAAAACTTTTCGTTCTTCCTTTCATAGTCTACATTCGCGTCGATTGTCGATGATATTCGTTAGAGCCGTGATGGTCATTACTTCGTCTCCTCGGTGTCATGAGCAAGAAGGGAGTGGCCAGTCATTTCTAGATCGGCAGAACACTGATCAGTATGACGAAGCGAATAGAGAGCGAAAGAACTGACCCTCAGGCTGGGGGAGACCCTACGATACGAGCAGCAAACGCGGTCAGCAACGATCAGACCGTCGACAGCACATGTCACATACCAGGATATCAAGGACCGTCGGAGCGACGTCACAAATTGCACCCTCCTCAGCCTCCTCATTCTCAGCCGGCTTCTTATCCTGGATGAACTTGAACTTCTTAGGATCGCCAGTCATGATGAACGGCACCGGGTTCGTCGTGTGCGCGGTGTGAGGGGCACCTGTGTCCGGGTTAATCATCTGCTCGGCATTACCGTGATCGGCGGTGATGAGCAAGATGTATCCTGCCTCCTCGCACGCCTTGTAGACAGTCCCGACAGCCTTGTCGGTGTACCCGATCGCCTCAACAGCGGCATCGTACACACCAGTGTGGCCGACCATGTCTGGAGGCGCGAAGTTGCACATGACGAACTCGTGTGTCTTCGCCCGGACGACTTCCGCGACTTTGTCGGCGACGCTCTGGACGCTCATGCTCGGTTGCTTGTCGTACGTGGCGACCTTGGGCGAGGGGATCAGGTGGCGTTCTTCGTTCTCGAATTGCTTCTCTACACCGCCGTTGAAGAAGAACGTGACATGCGCGTACTTTTCCGTTTCTGATATACAATCAGCACCAGCAACAGTGGATCAGCAGAACTAGCTTACCGGCAATGTGAGCTTGCTTCACTCCTTGCTTCGCAAGCCACTCTGCGAGGACGTTGGTCATCGCTTGCGGTGGGAAAGCCACAGGGAAGGGGAATTCCTGGTTGTATCTAGACATCGTCGAAATGTGCTGTGCCCCAGGGTATTAGTTGATTGCTGCGGGTGGGACTACAGAGCACATACAAGGTTCTTTGGGATCTCAACTTCCATAGGCTTGTCGGGCAGACCGAAGACGGACGCGATTTCTCGCATACGATCCGAACGGTAGTTGAAGAAGAACAAGGTATCGTCATCTAGAATATCTCCGTGCATTAGAGACATTATTAGGATTGATTTGTGAACTGCATACCCTTTATTCTGCCCTCATCACCGTTGACGATGATGGGCTTCAAAAACTCGTCCGTCTCGTCTTTCTTGTAGCGTTCTTCGATGGCGGCAACAACGTCTTTGCCCTCTTCACCTACACCCTTGACGAGACCATCGACAGCGATCTTGACACGCTCCCAACGCTTATCACGGTCCATGGCGTAGTATCTTCCAACGGCGGTCGCAATCTGGCCGTACTTCTCCTTGTCGAGGAACTCTTGCAACTCTTTTGCGTAGCCGGCAGCAGAGCGGGGTGCAGTATCACGACCGTCACCAAAGAAGTGGATGTACACGTGTGGGACGCCTTGCTCCTTAGCGGTTTCGAGGAGCGCGTATAGGTGGCGAATATGTGAGTGGACACCGCCGTCGGAGACCTGAGAATCAATGGTACTGTGAGATGAGTACTAAGGTTAAAACACGCGTACGTACGAGTCCCAGCAAGTGCAGACGGCCATTTCCCTCTTTAGCGTGCTTACAACTCTCGAGGATAACCTCGTTCTTGTGGAACTGCCTCTTTTTGATAGAGACGTCGATCTTGACGATATCTTGCCACACAATTCTTCCAGCTCCAATATTAAGGTGGCTTCGTGCCCGATTTCGGTCAGCGAACTCGATCAGAGGAATGATGACTGGACGGTACTCACCCTACTTCGGAGTTGCCCATAAGTCCATCGCTGAGACCCACGGCCAGACCGTGGGCATGCAAGGTACGGTAGCTATGCTCCTTGGCAATAGTGTCCATGTTTGTCGTATCTGCGGCGGAAATGGCATCGCCCTTGCCATTCTTTTCCTGTGCGATACCCCAGCCGTCGTGGACGCTACAAGATGCTTGTCAGAATAATCAAGCTACGCGCAGGCGGACGAACACGTACATGAGGCAGACTTTGTTTTTGACTTCAACCATAGCTTATATGTTGCGTTCGATGTTGAAAGAGAAGGAGTTTGCGAAACTTTTTATACTGGAGGAGGGGGAGGAGCCAGGCGGGGACTGGTGTTGGCAGGCCTTGGGCTAGATTTGGAGTCGCGCCTTGCTGATCTAGGCGCTCAAACGCCGACGTGTGGCCACAGCCACCGCCTCTTTTGCCGGTATCTCCCTCCGCAGAACACAGAAAAATAACACAGGGACATTTTCACAGTGTGCATTACTCTTATATCAGAGCTATCACAATAAGGCAAAAATCACCGGAGGTTCCTGTACGTCACAGTGAGTCATCACGAATGCTTCACGATCGTGCACTGCGGTAAGTAATCGCTCTTATTCAGCGTTATTAAATCCTTTAAACTCTACATGCCAGTGTGTCTAGTTACACCTCGTTTGCTTGGGACCCATATAGCCGACAGTACTCTACACCCAACGGTTCCATTAGTTTCTGAACATCTATTTCTCCCATCTGCCGATAAGTACTGCGATTGACTCACTTGTTCTGACTTCAACTTGGGGCTGATAGAAACGACAAGCTTAGCCTATTGTTATTTAGATCAAATTCATTTACATTTTATATCGCACAACTCGTCGCTGTTGCTGCTAATCATCGATCATACTGCATCGTCACTTTACTTAGTACTACCCCGGGGCTCTGCCAGTGAGCGTCCGATTACTCCTCGTTTCCTTCGACAGGGTGTGCCAGACAATGCTTCAAGCCCCACGGCTGCAGCATAGTCAAAACATTGTGCGCCTCCATTTGCCGATACTTGTTCCAATTCTCTGATACAGTCGCACTCCAATCATCCATCGCGGGTCGGGATGCACTGGCATGGGCCTCAAACCGCTTCAGTTCCGGGAACATCAGGCGGACGAGCATTGGTATATACTCATCACTCCCGTCCTTGAGTCCTCCATGTGCACAAAATACTACTTCGAGGTTCTCAACTGCCGCACTACGCGTGCGGGCTGCTGGGATGTCGAGAATGCCGTCGCCATTTGCTGGAATACTGTCATTGGCGGGAAGGCTTAATTTCTCCAACCTAGGACAATAGTTGTAAAACGCCTGGACACCAGCGAGTGTCGCTCTCGGGTCTCCGGGCTCATCATTAAGCTGGATAGATTCCAGTTCCGGCCAAGCGGCAGCTGCACCTCGGAGATCATCGTCTGTGAGGGCATGACAGGAGAACCCCATTAATACGGCGTGCTTCAAATGGCGGAGGGAGAAAAGGTAGGAAAATGGCACTCCAGACATGCTCGGCTTTGTGTTTGCAACTGACTCCGTATCGGGGGCTATAAGTCGTATCATGAGGGTCTCCAAAGAAGGTATGCGGGAAATTGGCTCCAAGATGGCTGCCGCGCAGTGACACGAGCCTGAGTCCTGACGAGGACATCTATGGACGCAACGAATACCGATCAAGGATAATAGTGTGGCTGAGCTCGCCAATGGGCGTAGCAGTTGGGCAAGAGAGTCTGCATCGCGGAAAGTCATTAACAAATGCTTTATCGACGCGAAAGAGCGGGAGGAAAGGCACTCGATATTGGTGGAATGTGGTGCATCTGGAAAACTGACGACCCTCAAGTTTTGTAGATGTGGAAGCTCGGAAAGGATCTTGAAGATGGGTGAGTGCAGACGCAGCTCAATATCGATCCACCGTAACTTCGTTAAATGAAATAACCAATCTCGCAGTTTGTCGACGAAGCAGACATCGTTCGCTTCGCCGATCCTGCAGATCAGATCGTCGATGTCAATACGCCAGAGATTGGGCCAGATGGATCCTAGAGTGGATAGAATATCAGGGAGTTTGATGGCTACGCATAGTGCTGCATCCGTCATGTAGTTGGTGGTGTCCCGGACCAGAGCCAACGTATGAAGAGACTCTCCGCAAAGAACCTGCACATAGTTTGGGATGAAGAAATTGAAGCCTGGGGTCACCGTGAGACGACTGAGTCTTGAGAATAGATACGAGCATTCGCCAGGCCCTTCAGTCGATGTGTATCGTTGAATGAGCGCTACGAGACTAGTCATTGTCTCTCTCGTGAGTGCATACGTAACGTGTGCGGGATAATAGCTGAGAAGACGGCCATGGAAAACCTGATCGTGATGGAGATGCAGGGATCTCACTCGAT